>CAMPDV010003257.1:0-46616 GCA_946699065.1 Loxodes magnus | reverse complement strand
TTTCATACTGACAAGAATGTTTGTTACTGATAAAATTATCAGATACTGATAAAACTTGTTCAATACTGGTATAATTATTCAGTACTGATAAAAATGTTCAATACTGATATAATTTTAGAATACTCGTATCTTTAATACTCGCTGGAGGTCCAAAGACATGGCAGGATTGTGTCTCATTGCATCACCAAAGTAGAGGACGACATGTGTCAATTATGGGTATTTAAATTCCCCACCTCTGATGAAGCTCACAATATTATTTCTTTTATTTCCAGAATTAAAAATAAACGAAGCCAAGCCAGTGTCGAAGGTCTAAGAATCTTATGTCTCGAGGCCAAACCAAAGCAGAGGAAGACATAAAGTCGATTATGGGTACTTAGCTTCCCCAACCTCTGATGAAGATGACCTTTTTGTTCACCTTCGAACAACTATGACGGTTTTAAAAAATATGTATAATAAAAACTTTATTTCAAGCCCTAAATTAAACGTTTTTTATTGTTGTCAAAAGACTGGATATTTATGGAGGTAAAGCTTAAAATTAAAAAGAGTACTTGATAAACACTGAAAATAATTTGGAACATAGAGGAGACTATATTATAACTATTTTGGAGGTATTTACATAAAGAAATCGATATTAGCTTTTCATGTGGGACTCTATTCAAGCGGGATCTTGATAAATAATAGCAACAAAATAAATAGCTTCAAAGGGGCAACGATGACCTTTTAATTATTTGAAATTTTGAGAAAAATTACAGAAGATGGAAGAGCAATTCCATTAGTTTATTAAACAGAAAGAAGACCTTTTCCAGTTTGAAATTGATTCAGATAAAGACATATACAGTCAAGCAAAGAATAATAAAAACTTTTCATTTTCTTTAATTTGAGGAGGAAACATTTCTTCTAATTAAATATAACTCTAACCCTTTTGGTTAAAATTAATTGGTTAATATATCTATATTAATCAAGCCATGTTCCTTATAATTTATTTTAACTTCAAAGCCTAAATACTAAAATAAAAATTAAGATTCGCCCTGTTATAAAAATTAAAAAGATTTAAGTAATTATAAGATTCAGCTTTAGACTATATGCCAGATAGAAAATTTAGCTTTGTTAATTAGCTATCATATATCAACTTATATTTAAACAAGTTAGTTCCTTTTAGTCTAGTTAGATATTCCTTAATTAGTTCTATCTAATTTATTAAGCTAATTATTTTTAGGTCTTTACTCGCTATTAAGATAAATCTTATATAATTGATACCTCTAAACCAAGAATATAGACCTCACTTAACAGCTAATGCGCTAATCCTGAGGAGTAATCTACTCTTACAAAGGAATAATAGATTCTTACTAGAAAGAGGCTAATTCTCTTTAAAAATTAAGTTACTGTAAATTAATCAAAATAGATTTGGATTCACTTATGCTATCATTCTGGTTAAAATCATAATCTTATAATTTAAGTCTGCAAATCAGTTTGCCAATTACTAAATAAAAGCTTAAATATAGGTATCAGGATTCTAATTATTTGTATAAAAGCTTTATGGTTATAACTGGACATAGAAGTAAATAAACCTCTTATAAATGTATTAAAAGTATATTTGATAACTTAAATGAAACAAATTAATGATGTAAAAGATATTTAAATAGTAACGAATGGCTATTAAAAGGATAAAGAGAATTGTATAGTATACAAGGATATAAATAGCTTATCAATATTGAAAACTAGAGTAATAAAAATGATTAATGAATGACTAAGACAAATAGTTTAAATCCTTAATTATACATTAGTATCTTATAAATAATTTTAGTTAGTAGCGCTTATTTAAAATTTGACCTACATTAAATTGAATAATTTAATATATTAGCCGTTTAACTCGTTACTTACATCAATTATCCAAAGATAAATTTTCAAATCTTCTCTTTATAAATTCTAAAATTATATCATATACTCAGAAAACGGGAATTTAACCTGTCTAATAATTGTTTTAAGCTTAGCTCTGATACTTATTTATCATTTTAGCTGAAGCTCTATAATCATTACTTTCAATATCTATTTAAACAGGCATAAAGAAATAAGATTGAGATTTAATTTTAAGTTTATCATTGATGGAAATAAAAATAAAAGCATTTTCACTAAAATAGAATAAAAACGAAAAAAAACTAGAAATTTTAAACTCTTACTAGAACTTCAGTCACTTGACAGACTTTTTCATCTGAATTAATATCTAACATCAACTTTTTTTCCTCATTTTCATAATTTATTACAACTATGTTTGGTTCTTTAATCTTATTAATTTACTCTAGTAAAGAAAACTTCGGAGAGATTTCCTGCTTTTTACTTTAGGGTAATTTACTCCTTGATTATTAGTCATTCTCAGTAGTAGAACCTTTTAATTTTATTTCTATTCGACGAGAATTTGCCAACATTTCAAACTGTTTTTAGATAATGATTTTTTATTCTGAAATAAACTATCAGACAACCTGTTCAAATTGTTTTCAGATTATATTATTTAAAATTGTTCTCTTTCTCAAAATTTGTCATATACCAAAACTTTAAGTTAAATAATTGCCTTTTAACGAAATTCAAGCAAAGCTTACTGTTTTACTCATTATTTAAGAATTGATAAGAAAAGACTAATCTTTTTTAATAAGTAATTTGAACTATACACTTTAATTGTATATCTTTGCTATATATACTACAATATTTAGCCAATACTCAAAATGAAGGAATATCTATTTACTTTGCTTACCCAATTTGTATAAATTAACGAAGTTAAAGTACAATGCTAGTTATTTATTGCAATGTCTTTAGGTTTAATATTGTCTGAAGTTACTTGCTAGATTTCCTATTGCTCTTAGTATTTTTATTGAGATGTTTAAACTTATGTAATAATAATGAAACTAAGTTAGTTAAAATTGTTAGGATTAATATTTTATGATTTACTTCCAGTCTTAAGGAATTAATCTGAAGTAGCTTGATAAAATTAATTATTTATGAACCAAAGTCTTTGAAGAATACGAATCAAGATACTTAATTGATTTTGGTAATCCTTGACTATGGAGGTTCATTCACTAGCACATGATCTATTTTTACAGAAACTGATCAGAAGATTATAATTAGTAAATAAACTAAAAGTGGTTGAGAGGAAAGATTTGAACCTAAGGTAGTTGCCTCAATATATTCCAATTAATAATTAAGTTTGAATTAATGCACTAATTTGATTTTAGTTCTAAACCTTTTGAGTTTTTTATGATATTAAATAGAGATATTTGAACTAAATTCCTATTTTCTTTTGACTTATATCCCTTTTAGTTTCCATTCACA
The DNA here is from genome assembly GCA_946699065.1 of Loxodes magnus. Lineage (NCBI taxonomy): Eukaryota > Ciliophora > Karyorelictea > Loxodida > Loxodidae > Loxodes > Loxodes magnus. The sequence continues at coordinate 43,295 of CAMPDV010003257.1, read as the reverse complement.
CCTTTCTAACTTCACAAAATAATGAATTTGAATTACTCTACTCCAGTATAGCCCTTTACTATAATTAGTAAATTTCTTGGAATATAAATATAGAATGGTAAAGTTTCTAGTATAATAAGGAAATGTTATTAAGCTATTTATTCCAATTTTATCTGATAAATAATCTTAATAATAGAATAATCTTCATATTTCAAATGGATTGTTTAAAGCAACCAAGAAAAATTACTTATTCTCAGATAGAGCTGAATTTTAACATAGTTATAAGAATAAAATTTCCAGTTTCATTTAAATATAGCAAACCAAACTTAACTTTTAGTAGATAAGACCTAAATAACTATTAGTTGGATTATGACTTCTACTTATTCTAGTTTAAATAGAAAGTTCAGCGTAATTAAGCATTAAGATAAAGATTCTACAGTTAAAATTAATATTAATTATGCTTTGTGAATTAAATAGAAGGAATAGAATAGTATAGTTTTAATAAGCTAAGAGATAAAGTAAAGGGCTTTATAATTAGACATTAATCAATAAATGCTCTTAAAGCTTTATTTTAATCTTGTGGAGAGGCTCCATATTCTTTATTTATATTTATTAGGTTTTTCAACTTCTAGAATTTTTGTAACCTTATCCTTGATGCCTGAGTCTGGTTTTATTTAAAGTTACTTTCAACTACTATTTAATGTTTTTCGACTATATGACTTAACCAATTTTCTATATTGGGCTTTCCTGATAAAACAAACTTATTAATTCAAATATCGAAAAGCGGAATTATAGTACCCAAAGAAATTAAAATACTATTAATCAAGTAGCTATAAGTCAGCTAATTGAATGAAATTAAAAAAATATATTTAGAATCAAATGCAAGAAGTAAATCATTTGATAAAGCCAAAAGTCAGAAAGGTTTATTTATAGAATAGAAGATACTCTAGCACTACTTTTAATCATATTTTAATCTGTAATTTAAATTTGATAATGATCTCCTTAAGACTAAAATTTAATCATAGTTATTAAATAATAGTAAAGCAACCATGGATATGCTTAAGTTTAAGATAAATTTATGACTTTGAATGCTAAAACTTTGTTGATTTGGTTTATTCTTGAAATATAAGCTATTGTTATTTTTCAATTAGTCTATATTTAATTTATCAAGACTTATATTTTCTTCAATTTTTAAGATTTTCCAAGATAATAAATTTTTCTATAAAACTAAAATTGGTTCTATAAAGTAGAAATAGTGGCTACAGTGTTGATTGTAGCTTTATATAAAAGGTACATAATTTTAAGAATTGTAGTTCTTGTTTTCTAGTTAATTTCTAAAATAGCACTTCATTATATAATTTTATTTTAGTTATGTTGTAAATCATTTTATCAACTGAAAATATAAATTTAATATAATTAAAATTATTTTATATGCTAAGGATTTGCATTATGACTAAATTAAAGGAAATAAGTCTAATTATTCATCTTTTACTAATAAAGTTATTATTTACTTATAATTTTATCCTTTATACTTATATAAAGCTATTAAGATAATCATAAATACATTTTTTTATACTTGTTACTTAATTAAATTGAAATAGAGTAAAAGCTTATAAGCTTAGAAATTGCTTTTTTAAAGGTGTGCTTTTTTTATTTTTAAACATATTCTAGTTGAATCTTATTTTGCTTATTAGGCTGAGTTTGAGTATCAAAGATAATCTAAATTGATGTATTATTTCCAAATGCTTTATTAATCTAGTTTGATATATAGATTATGCAAAAATATTAGCAATGAAATTTAAACTAAACTAATAATTCTACTTTGCTTTAGTTTTTATAGTCATAAAACTTTGATTGTGAAACGCTAATGAAGAAACTCACTTTGAATTTATAATTTAATCTTATTAATATTTAGCTGTGCAGATTCATTATCACTCACTATTATTTTTCTATCATAGTTCTACTCAAATGTTTCTCTTATAATTTTTAAGTTATATTCTAGTTGTAAATTGATATTTACTTATCAACATAGGACTTATAATCCTTTTATGCCTCTATTTAATCTAATTATTGAGGCTTAAAGGTGGTTTTGTTGAACTAGTTAAAATAACTTTACTCTTGACCTCAATTTGATTTCTGCTTATTAATATAATTATGATTATAATATTATTTTCTTTCCTATAGTTCTAGTATTTCTATTTTTATTGTGCAAACAATTCTTACTAGTCATATATGTTTCGCTTTTATGAACTCTAGATTTTATTAATTTCTTGAATAACCTTTCAAGCTTTTTCAAGATTATTCTGTGCTGGTTATTATTTTTCTGCCTCATTTCATTATAATTATTTAGGTATTTTTTAGTCTTAATCCATAATTTTGCCTTAGTTTAGAGCTAGAATTTGTACAATTCCATTTTATTTATTTAAGTTTAAATACTTACCCATTTCTCTCTTTAAATCCTATCTTTACCAAAACACTTTATAGTGAATTTTTAAACTTGTTAGTCTAATTTTATTTAAAGCTTATTAAGTTTATAAATGCCATTGCTTATAACAAGCATCCTTTTTATATCCTTTGCTACACATATTTCAACTTATTCTTCAATCTAATTAATTATATGTAACATGAAGCTTTATCAATAGAAAGCTATTAAGTATTTGTCATCCATCTAATGACTCTATTAGTTCTAACTAAAGCTAAGTTAAAAATTAAGCTTCTTATTTATAAGCTAAACTAAGTATATTCATATTTAGCTTAATAGTTTCTTAGCTAAGTTAGTTTAATCATATACTCTAATTTTATTCTTAATGCTTAACTTAAATCCTAAGCTTACTAATACAAAGTTAACAGTGCTTGCATGCCAGTATTCTCTTCTCTCCTTTCAACTAGCTGCTTAAATACTTAATTAACTACTAGAAGTCACTATTTTATTTAAATCAGTCTAATCTTAATAATCATGAGGAACTAAAATGCCTTCGCTTTCTTTCTTGCTCTTTGTTGTCTTACTTTAGTAGTTTACTTCAATATCATCACCTTTTAGTAGCAGATTAAAATAAAGTTATTTGATTAGGAGAAAAAGAGGAAAAAAGCGAGTCCTTTGAAGATTGAGTAGATATAGCTGTCTTTGAATATATCTCAAGAACTTAAAGTAATTGAAAAGGATGACAAATAAGTAAATAAATGAGAAACAACCTAAATAAAAGTTGAGGACTTTAAAGAAAAGAAGGCAAGTAAAATGCATATAAGTAAGTGGAAAAAAGATAGCATTTGATAATCTAAAATATAACTAAAATTGCTTAAAGGAAAACCATCGACTAAGAGGATCAAAAATAAAATAAAATAGCAAAGCATAAATGAAAAACTAATACTTATCAGATAAAAAAGTCAAATAAAACTGGAAGCTATTAGTAGAAAATTGGTAAATAAGAAAGTACTAATTAAAATTAAGTTGGAGTTAGAATTAATTAAAACTAAGCATTAGCTTAGAAAATTTAATTACTTAATCCTTTGCAAAAATGAAGGTAGAAAGTAGCTGATTAAAATAAGTTTTTAATAAGCTTAAAGAAAAACTAGCAATTTATAATACATGGACCTTTCCGCTCCTTTGACTTTCCTGAGCTATATATTTCTTTATGAGTTAAATTCAACTTTAATAACTTAGAACTTTAAAATAAAATAAGCTCTTAAAACAATATCAATAAGAAAATACTTGCTGGATAACAAAAGTACCAACACTTTGCTATTCTAGGAAATAAAATGGAAGGTTGTGATTCCTTTAGCTATACTTGGGGCTATTTCTTATATCTTGTGCATACTTCTTATCAAAAATGAACTATTACACTTGAAACTGGATCTGATAGAGGATGCAATTATTATGATACTTAGATTGAAATAAAATAAGATTAATGATACAATATCTAGTTAGTGTTAACAGCTTTGGGAACTTCTTTCTTTGATGTATAAGAAAACTTTAATAGCCCAAAAGCTTAAATAAAAGTAAATGATAAATTGATTAAAATAGATGATTAGGATTATTATAGACTAATGTAAACAGGAATAAGGTTTAGAATAGGAGCTTAAGTAGTAAAGAAATATCATCCAGAAATAGGGAATAATGAGGTAGTAGGAAACCTTAATCCATTAGAATTTAAGGGCTTTTATTTTTCTACTTAATATAAACTCTTAGATTCTAATTCGGAAACTATTTCCTTCAACTCTATACTAGAATTCCGCAAAAAAATGACCTTAAAGGGAAAATATTATGCATTTTTACCAAGCAAAGAAGGTTAGAATTTTTATCTTTAAAATGCATATAAAATGGGCAAATATCATATTGGATAGATTACCAAGACTAATTTTCTTTAGATGGCTTGAGATGGAAGAGTATGTCCTACTTATAGTTTCAATTAATGATATCCTGAAATTTATGAATAAATTAAACTAGAATATCAAGCATTAATATAATAATATAAACTAAATAGAGAAGAAATCTATCCTATAGTAATGCCTGCTTATAAGAACCATAACATTTTAAATGAAACTTTATCACATATAGAAAGAGCAAATAGAATAAGCTAAACTATTATAATTATTTCTTAAGATGGTAACTCAACTGAAGTTTAAGAAGTAATAAATTAGTTTAAAAATAGAGGAATTTTAAATATTATTCATGTAAAACATCCTAAAACAGAAGCTCCTTATGAGTTTAAAAGATAAAATAAAGATGGAGGGTTCCAACGTGCCTCAAATGCTTTTTTCTTATTAAATCTTACTTTTGAACATTTAAAAGCTAAGTCAGCGTTATGATGTGAAGATGATGTTGATTTGTCAGTAGACTTTTTTGAGTTTAGTAAATGAATAAATAGAGAGTTTATCCATAATAATAGATTTGGAAAGAGAATAGCTGCTGCATCAATAACAAGTTATGCTAAAAATTTGACTAAAATTTAATCTTTGTATCAAGTGTGATTCGATAAACCTATGTTGCATTGAAATTTTATACTTCCAAATTACATTTGAAAGGAACTAAAAAGCGTATTCAACGGTTGTGATTGATCTCTAACAGCATTTTGACATTTTAACTAGAATTTGAGAAAAACTTTTGTAAGCCCTGTAATTCCTAGAGGAAAGCATATTATATGAAGTCACAATGAAAGTATTAATTCTAAAGTTTTTAGCTCTGAAAGAATGCAAAAACTAGAGCAAACAACAAAAAACTTAAAGTTAATAAACTTTCCAGTGAACTACAAAGATGTTCAGCCTCATGTAATTCTTCAGTATAATAGTACCACTTAGAAAGCATCTTTTACCTTTTCATGGGATTATCTAATAAAAGTTTATAAAAAGACTATTTAAGAATTTTTATAATTTAAAATCCTATTATTATATTCTATCTTGATATTAGAGTCTAAACATAGACTTACATTATTTAAATAAATTTAACAAATGATGAGGACATTCAATGCTTGCTGCAATTTAAAAGCTATATATAATTTAAGAGTTTAGTTAATTTTAAAAATAACTACTAATATATAATAAAAGATCTCTTTTATTTTATCCAATTACTAAAGCACTTTATATTTTCATAAATTTTTGTTAATGCAAAATCTATTTTAAATTTAGTGCTTGATAGTATGTTAATTTATTTACTGAGCATTTAGTTAAAACTTTTATTATAGCTATTAAATTTAAGTGTAAATTTTTTAAGATTAAAGGCTTTCTTATATTTTTAACTATGAAATTAAGTTATTTTTTGCTTAATGAAGTAGAATTAACTTTAGCTTACTTTAAAATTTGAATTAAATCTTCAAGATTTAGGGATTTAAGTCTTATAAAATATTTTTATCTTATTTATAAAATAAGATTTATTCTAAAGCTTCAAATATTCTGCTTCAATCTTCATCTAGTATATATATACATCTATTAATATCAATTGAATCTTAAAATTTTGGTTCTTTCTATTTACTTTTTTGTTTTTTTTTGGTTAATATATTAAAAAGCTAAGTTTTTAATTATTTTCTAGGATTGATATATCTTTTGCTTTTCATATACTTAAAATTTGATGCACCTTTCTATTTCTTTAACTCAGAATTTTTAGTATTTTGCGACTATTTCTTTGTCTTTGAATATATTAGCCTCATTTACTTAGCTTTTCTTTTTTTTGGATTTATTAAATTCTAATTAATTTTTTTGTTACCCTACTAAGAAATAACTCACATCTAGAGCTTATAATTCAGATTTTATACCTCAATGATAGATTTACGAAGTTTTCTAAATTATAAAATTTGGACTGCCTTTTTTACATAATCTTCTCCATAAATGTAAAGATCTGTTTTATCACTTTATTGCATCAAAGATATCTCTTATAAATGCTTTGAACAAAGGGCTATAAACTTAGATTATCTTTATTTCTTTTTATTCCTTTTTAGTTTTTTGCTTCGCAAACTCCTTCTTTTGGTTGATTAAATATATTAATAACCATTTAACTAAATATCTATTTGATTTTTAGCTAATTAATAAATTAATAAATTATTTCCTAGAATTAGAAGGAATAATTTAGGCTTTTTCTTCTCAAAAAAAAGCTAAAATTTCAACCTTAATCAATATGAGAAATTAAAGAGATATATTGTGGAAATAGTTTGATTTATGGTACTAAAAACGATGCAAGCTAATTACTTTTTTTAGGTCTTATAAAAACTTAAAAAAGCTATCCTAAAAGGAAATAATTCTAGATCTAATCTCTTAATTATATATGAGCATCTAGCTTTTTTTAGAATTTTTTTTCAAATCCAGAACAATTCTTGCTGATTTTAACATTTTGAAGATTAAAACTCCAATAGCATAGATTTATCTTTAGGAATGATATAATTTTCATTAATGTTTATATCCAGTATTATACAAATAAAAAAATACTCTGAATACATTTATACTTTTCAAATTTTGCTCTTTTCTGGATCTAAAGGCTTAACACCAAATATTAAACTTAGTTTATTTTTATTTAGTCTATCATAATTTTAAAATTTAGAGCTGAACTTATAATATAATTACTTATCTACTTTCTTAATATTAATATATCCTTAAAGAGTTAATTTATAATCCTAGTAAATGAGATATGCTTATTGAAGCACAAGGCGATAAGTGAATCAACAATAAGGATACTTTACTCTTATTATAACTAAATAGTTGATGTAAGCAAGGCTTGAGTTAACTAAGTAGCAAACTCTTTTAATGCTAAATTAATTAAATGCATTACTAAACACTAAAAAGGAAGAGAACATAAGGAACTATTGATTTCTCTAATAAAAATTGTGTCTGTGTTTCCTAATTTATTTTGATTTGTATATATAGAATTTATATCTTTCCATCTCTATAATAAATAGCAATGATTGGATTTATTGTAGTTATATTGAGTCACTGATAAAATATCTTCTAAAGACTATTAAAATCTAAAGATAAAGTTCTATTTTAAGGTAGCTGTTTATCTTAATTAAACTCATCAAGTTTATTTCTTTATTTAGTGGAACTTTCCCCTTTTAGTTACTAATACTATAAGAATGGAAATGCTAAGACTTTTGCTTCTTTATATTTCAGATGTGAATTTAAATTAATTTCTATTTAAAGGCTTTCTCGATAGCAATATTTAGTTTTAATATAATACTTTTATAGTTTAAAGGATATCTAACTCAATAAAAAAAGAGAAGGTTTGCAAATAAATAGAAGAATAAATATTGTAGATTGAATAGCAATAAATTAGCTTGGATACCATTATTTTTGATAATTTTGGGAGGATAATTGCTAAATATAAAAGGAAAAAGATAAATTCTCGTTTATTTTCAGTTCAAATGTTGAAAGAAAAGGTCAATATGGTAAGAAAGCAATCTTCAAAACGTGAGAAATTAAATTAAGTGTAGAAATAAACTTAGATTGGAAAAAGGAGATAATCAATCTTATATTAAAATAGTAAAATATTCTTAAAAACAATTAAAACTAAATAATAAATAGAATATATTAACTATAATAGATATATAAAAAGCAAAAAACTAATTAATTGAATCTAAGAATCTAGTAATCTAAAAATAACCTTAACTAGATTTTTAAAAATGCTAAAAGCTCCTAGAAAGAAATGCTATCATTACAGCTCGAATTAACTCTTTGTAAATAATTATAAGATGCTTTAGAGCCAGAAGAAAATAATATAATAAGAATAATGAAGAATTTAAATAAGATACTACAACAGCAAGGAAAGCAATATAGAAAACATTTGGATTATGTATTTTATCATACTTAATACTAGATAAAAAACATATTTAAAATCCTATCCAGGAAAGATTTAACATAAAAGGAGAAAATAAAATTTTTAATACATCCTTAAATTTAATATTTTAATCCAAATGGTTCCTTTTCATTTAATATAGAAGATCCATCCTTAAAATTCCTGATTTTCATTCTCGATAATCTAAACATTTCATAAATATCTTAAATACCCTAATGGCTAACTAAATAATATAATTAGATACATCTTTTTTAACTTAATCTCGTTTAAATTCTTAATTATCTAACGCCTATCAATATACAATCTTTAAAAGCTATATAGCAAGAATTTTGACTAAGAATATAAGCCTAAGCAAATTAAAGTCTATAATATTTCCCTGTTTAGTTTAAATTAAAAAATATATATGAAGTGAAATAAATAAAATACCTTAGCTAGCAAATATAAAGCTACAAGTATAAAATTTTAGGAAATAGCTATATTACCAAAATACTTTATAACTTTAAACATTTTTATTAGAATATATTTATAAGAGCTATCTTTATACTTTTAAACTAAATTTATAGATGAACACTGCTAGAATTAATATATAGGCTAAATAGGGAAAAAATAGAAACATTATAGATAGATATATTTTAATTTATTTGTATGAGTGTTAAAAACTTTTAAATCTTAGATTAAGAATAAATTAGTTCCTTAGATATTTGTTAAGTTAAAATTATTAATAATTTTAGTGCTTTACATTAATAAAGAATGGTATAGGAGTAAGATAGGAGATATGCAAATTATTTAGAAAATAAATCTGCTTATTTTTGACAAATTTAAATTAATACAGGAACTAGTAGCATCTAACTATTTTAAAGGTATCAATTATACTTGAGATAATTATTGTTAAAATAGAAGATCTAGAGCATAAAACTAGGGGTTTTAATCTTCTCTTAAAAATAATATTTATTAATTATTTAGTTTCCTATTAAAAATGCTTAGTGTCCATGTATCAATTCATTGAAAAACATTTATAAAAAAGAAGATAAAAAGCTAAACATAACAAGATTTAATATAATTATATGATAATTTACTCTTTATTTATAATTCATTTAATCTTTAATTTCTTCATTTTAATTTAAAATTAAAGCTAAAAATAAAATACTTATTTAAATAAATAATCATTAAGATATAAAGCTTATACTGTATGAATGATTTACTAGTTTATCTAATTCTAATTTAATTAAAGAATATGACAATTTAAGTTTTAACTTCTTTTAGTTAAACAATGAGATTAATAGTTTGCTTAAGGTATTAAATAATTCTATTAACTTAAATTAATAATATATATCTCATATTTCTAACTACCTAAATATATTTCCTTTTATATCTACTTTGCGTGCACATATCAATGTTTTATATAGAGCATACAAATACTTTAAAATTATCCTAGTTTTGCTTATCTTGATTAAATAAAATTAGTGCATGTGTATGTATAACTAGAAGTTTAGATAATATATTATAATGCTTTAGTAGAAGACTTAATAACTTTAATAAAGATATAAGTTCTTAAATAATTGAAGAACTTGATAAAATATATTTATATGAACATAGAAGTTACTTAGATATACCAGAAATAAATGTCTTTATTATAGCAATAATAATTGTTAAGCATACTAGACTGTTGATAATATTAACTGATAAAAGTAGATATTAATGAATGGGATGTTCCTTTATATAAAGAGTATAATAAAATGTAGGTATATCTTAAAACTTTAACTAATAGAGTTATCACTTTGGAAGTAGAATGTTCAGATACTATAGAGACAGTTAAGCTAAAATATTAAGAAGTGGAAGGAGTTTGTGTTGAGTAGCAAAGGTTAATTTTTGCTGGGAAATAGCTAGATAATGATAAAACTCTATCAGATTACAATATAATGAAGGAATCTACTATTCATGTAGTATTAAGATGTACAGGATGCTGAGAAAAGATATTATTCAAAACTTAAATCTGCTTATTTATTAATCTCCTTAGATAGAATATCCTTCAAATATACATTTTACAATAACTAATATTTGATAATTCATTAAGTCTAGATAGAATTATGATATCAATAAGATTTTATTAATTCTTTATTGGAATCTAAACTAAAACTAATGTATTAGCTATAAACTTAATCTTCATATTTATATAAAATATAATATATTAAAATCTTGTAAGCTTTTATTTAAAAGCTAATTAAGAGAAAGATCTTGAATGAATAAATAAATAATAATTTAATTATCTAAAAAAGAAAAATTAGCTATAGTTCTTAATTAATAAGTCATTAATGATATTAAATTCTATAAATAAGCGATATTAAAATAAAGATATATAAGATAATATATACAATTTGCTATTATTAAGAAATTATAAGCATTGAGTATTTAGAAAGGAATATCTCTAATTTAATCTTAATAGATAAAAATATTATTTTAGTTTATAACTTATATAAAACAAAACTATCTACACTTTAAAATTTGTAGAGTAACTTATGATATATAAATAGTTAAAGACACTAGCTTTTTTATATAAGTGTAACTAGAAATTTATAAATATTTCCTATTTTAAGGTTTTAAAACTCTAATGTATTAAGCTTTATCTTTGAGTAAACATAGTAAAGAAAAAAAGGGACTAATTTATTGAATATAAAAGAGTAAAATATAAGCTAAATAAAAGTAAATAATCAGCAGCCACTTAATCTTTTCACTATATGTATAGTTGATTCTTTCTAAATATTGTAATCACTCAAAGTACGTAGATTTTCTAACTACTTTCCAGCAAAAATTAATCTCTATTCTTCAATAGGAATTCCTTCTTCATCTTGAATTTTTTCTTTTACATTCTCAATAGTATCTGAAGGTGATACATCCAGTGTGATTGTGGCACCAGTTAGTAATTTAATAAATATCTACATTTTGTTTTATATATTTACAAAGAACTAAATACACAAACACTTAATTTATCAGTGAGTATTATCTAAACTAATTTACTTTTGATATAACAGAATTTGCCAATATTAGTTTAAATGTTTGTTTCTTATTAAATTTTTTCTTGCTTATAATTAATCTAAAGATGTATTAAGAAAGATATCTCCTACTAACTAATTGTTCTAAGAGTATTTTCATAAGTTTATATAATAGTTCTACTTTATTAAATGATTAAGTTAAGCTTGCAAATATTTATTATTAACTTTATGTTTCAATTAAATTAACTAAAATGTATAAACTCTAACTGAAGACTAGCTTGTATAAGAGTTATTCTTTATAATATGAATTTATTCAAAAGTTTGTACTAGATATTTGTAAAAAGTATTTATAGGCTATTGTATAAGCATATTGTAGTGATCGTAAGCATATTGAATAAACTTATTAGTCATATAAAGAAATAGGTTGCTTTAATATCACTTTATAAAGTAACTTTACATCATTTCATTATTTAGTCCATTTCTTATTATTATTTCAAACTATATCCCTTAAAACTGTTTGTCATACACTAAATCATGATACTCTAATATACCAAAAACTAAAAATTTACCAAATAACAACTAAAACTCAGCATTAGTTATAAATAAATAGAAAAGTGATGATCCATTTAAAATATTACCAATCTCTATAAAATACTCTAAAAGATAATTTAAAATAGGGACACTTTATAAATAAAACTTAATTAAGAAATCTATTAAATTGTTAAAAGTATTTAATATATAATTATTAGAATAAATTCATATAGTCAGCTATATTTAATTATTTAACTTATTAAATTTAAATTCTAAATTTTATTATTAGAGTCTAAGAATGTGTCAACTAGTCTACGAGCTTACTTTGTTGTAAATAGGGTTTTGAAATTCATTCTTGATCCATACTCCTTGCTATTCAGTTCCATCTTTTTTCTTTAATATTCCTTAGCCATTTTTAATGTTTTCAAATCACTATCCTTCATATATATCACCATTTTTATATCAGTAAGTTCCTTACCCTTATCTCTAATCTTGTACTCATTAACCTTCATATTTATCTCCATTGCTATGCTTCAATATTCCATATCCTTGTTTTATATTTTAATCGAAGTCTCCATCATAAATATCTCCGCTTTAATAATATAAAATTCCTTTTCCTTATTTTTTGTCTTATTCTCATTTTCCTTCATATTTATCTCCACTACTATACTTGTATACTCCATATCCTTCTTTTTTATTCTAATCAAAGTCTCCATCATAAATATCTCCATTTGAGTAATATAAAATTCCTTTTCCTTATTTTTTGTCTTATTCTCATTTTCCTTCATATTTATCTCCACCACTATACTTGTATACTCCATATCCTTCTTTTTTACCTTAAACAAAATCTCCTTCATAAGTATCGCCATTATAATAGTAAAGAGTTCCTTTTCCTTGTTACTTATCTTGTTCCCACTATCCTTCATATCTTGAACCACTTATTCATTTTATTATTCCATATCCTTGTTTTTTGCTCTCGACAAAGTTACCTTCATATTCATCTCCACTTTAGTATTATATAATTCCTTTTCCTTATTTTTCATCTGCTTATCATTATCCTTCGTATTTATCACCGTTAACTCACTTGAACTTTCCCTGACCCTACTTTTAATTTTAGAACCATTCTCCATCGTAAACTTCTCCATTACTATAATAATATACTCCTTTTCCATGTCTTTTATCTTCAAATCATTATCCTTCAAATTTATCTCCATTTTAGTGCTTGTAAATTCCATATCCTTATTTCATATTTTCGACAAATATTCCTTCAAAAACATCACCATTAGAATAATAAAGGAACCCTTTACCTTATTTATTATCTTCTACTCATTATCCTTCAAATCTTGTTCCACTGCTGTATTCATAAATTCCGTATCCATGTTTTTTACCTTAGACGATATTACCTCTATAAATATCCCCATTTTCATATTACTTAATATCACTATCCTTTATTTAGCTTTTTAAGTATTCTGCGCTAAAATTTCCATCATCTTAAATTATTTAAACTTCTTAGTGATTTATTTACACTACTTGTTCTATTTACGTCTGATTTGCTTCTTTTTACTTTTAATCTTCTTTTATTTCCTCATTTTACTGATTTACATTTTATTAGTGAGACTGTGAGATATTCATTCCTTCGCTTATTTATTATTTAATTTCTTCTATTTCTTCACTTTTAAAGCTCGATGAACGCCTCATTATAACGTAACTGATAGATACTGATAATTATTTAACTATTTCTATTAAATTAAAGTTAAAGTTTATTCTTTTAATTCTCTTATCTCATATTAGTTTAGTGTAATCGCATAATACATTTAGTAACAATAGCTTTGTCTAAATGATATAATTAAAGTTTACTTTTATCTTAAAGTCTGCTATATAAATAAATTAGCTCTAATATATCCTATATTTATCTGTTTTATTTTTTTTAATTAAATTGCTTTGCTCATTGTTCGAAGGTGAGCAACAAGGTCATCTTCATCAGAGGTTGGGGAAGTTAAGTACCCATAATCGACTTTATGTCTTCATCTGCTTTGGTTTGACCTCGAGACATAAGATTCTTAGACCTTCGACACTGACTATTTTAATTTTTAATTCTGGAACGAAAAAGAAATAATATTGTGAGCTTCATCAGAGGTGGGGAATTTAAGTATCCATAATTGACACATGTCGTCCTCTGCTTTGGTGATGCAATGAGACACAATCCTGCCCTGTCCTTGGACCTCCAGCAAGTATTAAAGATTACGAGTATTCTAAAATTATATCAGTATTGAATATTTTTATCAGTACTGAATAATTATACAAGTTGAACAAGGTTTATCAGTATCTGATAATTTTATCAGTAAGAAACATTCTTGTCAGTATGAAACAATGTTTTAAAGAGCTGCGCACCAACGAGAGTGCTACGCGCTCTATAATAAAATTTATTTATTTATTATTTATTTGATTTAGAATAATTGCTAGCTAATTATTTAGAACTTTTATTACTAAAATCTTGCAACTATCAATATTACAAGCATTGCTTATTAAAACTATCTACTAAATTATTTCTTTTTATGCATAAACAGCAAGTTGTAGCAATCCATAAAAATAAAGGGAAAATATAACAAAATTTAGGTTTAATTTAATTTAATTTAGATAGTTAAAGTTTCACTTAAGCTAAATTAAACGAAACTAAAATTGATTTATACTTGCATTAGAAAATAAAATGATTTATCAAATCTATTTTTATGAATTAATGTAAGAAAATATAATTCTTAAAGCTATTCAAATATAGAAGGAAGATTCTTAAGTTATTATATTAAAATACTCTTTATAATCTATATTTATATATAATTCTAAATTTACTAGTAATTATATAACTTATTCACTTTACTACTAATTTATATAATTTTATCTAAAAACTGAGGAAAAGTTTTAGAACTTAAAGAATAATTAAAATTATGCTTTTAAATTTTTGGTATTAATGATAAAATGAAATATAATTGAATGGCTAAATTTAGAAATATAAATTAAGAATTAAATGAAAATTAGGTATAATAGCTAATTACTTAAGCATCTGCTTAGCTAGTATAAAGTTTATTTAATTTTACTTAATTTTAAGTTATTTAGATTGCTTTATTTACATTGTCATTATAGCATATTTTATTCTAGGATGCTCTTCACTTATGTATTTATATAACATGAATTTTAAAATAAGCAAATCAAATAATTTAATTTATTTTGTTTATATCTTCATATGAAAAAATTAAGCATAGGAATTCACTTAAATGTTTATTTTCTAGAAAAATTGATTACAAGTAAAATAAAATTGAGATTAAAAACTAATAATTAGCTTTCTTAAATCTAAGCATAAGGGATTAAGATTATATTAATACTAGAATTTAGTAATAAATTAATTATAGTTGCTAAGTAATTAGTAAGGCTATTTATAAAGAAACTTAGATTATTTAGAATCTATTTAGTTTAATAAATTTTATATAATATTCTTTTATTTTAATAAATTATATGAGATTATAAGCTATTTCTTATTTATTAAATATATACCATATTAGATAAATCCCTTTAACAGAATCTTAATTGTTTTTATTATTAAGCAACAATATGTGAAATATAATCTAAGTTGATTATATATTATTAGTAGCAATGCTTTATAAGAAAATATTTTAGTTAAAAATATAAAAATGGTGTAATTTAATAAAATAATGAATTATAATAAATTAATAAAGTAATCTATTATATAATTTATATTTCTTTGCTGTTCTAAAATGCTATATATATGCTTAAAGTTAAACTAAGACTATTATTATATTTTTCTATTTTATTTAATTATAATAAAATGGCTTCTAAGAAATAACAGAACTTTGAACAAAACATTTAAACAGGAAAATTCTCTAAAAAATTAAAAAGCGAAATAATTACAATGAGTGAAAGTGAGAAATATGATTGATATGACGAACATTAACCACTTGGAAATCCAGAACTAAAAAAACTTCCGACACAAACTCAAATAGAAATATTATCTAAGTCATTAAAAGAGTTTATGTTTAAAAATAGATACCTCACTGATAAAGTAGAAAAATTAGAAAAACTAATAACGTCTTTACTTTAGAAACAATATTAATCATCATAAGAAATAGAAAACAAACTGGAACAAAGAATTATTTAAATTTAATAATAAATTCAGGTAACGCCATTTCGTTTTAACAGAATTAATCAGATCCTATGGAAATAGAAAATGAAGCCTCAAATTGAAATAAACAGTAAACGTTTATTTAAAATAAGTAGTAAATTTAAATTAAATAAGTATTACAGGAATAATAGTTTAAAAGAAGAATAAAATGCTACGTGTGCAATAAATAACACCAATGAAAATACTGCTACTAACTAAGCGAAATTTAAAGAAAGAATAAATAAGATATTTTTAGAAAACTATTTAGGATATATCCAACATAAAGCGGAAAAATTTATAGAAAAAAATTCTTTAATTCAAATCTTAATCCTTGGTGAAATAATTAGGAACGCTACTTGCAAGATGAAAACTATTCCGAATATTAAAGGATGGTGTACTAATGAAGTGCTACACCGCCTAACTAAGCCTAGTAGAAATTCAAGACAAACTAATAGAGACAAGCTGATAGAATAGATCAGATGGCTAACTACTAAGGCTTTAACAAAGCTTTTTAACTTTTAACTTTTTTTTTAGAAAACTGTATAAAATTGAATAAATGAACAGTGACTTTTAAATATTTTTATTCAATATCTAGACAATTATTTTTAGAAGAAATTAAATTTAAAGGCTCGAGAATATAAAATATTATTTTATTCATGTTCATTAAAATAATCAAATATTTTCATTTAATTTTGGAATATAATTTACAAATTATTTTTTTAAATAAGCTAACTGTATAAAATAGTAAAATAATAAGAAGAATAAAATAATAGTTATTTTTTATTAAGATGCGTCTGTATTTAATTGATAAAGAAAGTGTTTTCTTAATCTTTTATGATCACTTTATTCATTTTAAATGATTTTATGATGTTGTAAAATCAATATTAAAAGCAATGAGTTTAAAAATAAATAGAATTATATTAAGTTATATTTAAAAAAGTTTAAGAATCTCAAATTGTTCCTTTATAAATTCTCGTTAAAAAATTCCAAAAAAAAGTTTAAATTACTCTATATACGTTTGCTTGCTACTAAAATATTACCTAAGGCTCTATATCTTCATAACTCAAGGAAAAGTCAATTAGTTATAAATTATCTGTTAAACTTTCAAAATTTTTTATTCTCTAAGCATCTAAATACTGTGTGTGGATACTTTCATTACTTTTAAAATCTATGTGCTTTCCTCTTGGAATCACAGGGCTAATAAATGTTTTTCTCAAGTTTTAATTAAAATGTCAAAATGCTCTCACTGGTCAATCACAAATTATGAATATACTCTTTAGTTCCTTTCAAATATAATTTGGAAGAATAAAATTTCAATGCCAGTCAGGCTTTTCTAAATTAACTTCATATAAAGATTATTAATCAGTTAAAATTTTTGCAAAGCTAGTTATTTGTACTGCAGCTATTCTCTTTCCATATTTATCATTATGGATTATCTCTCTATTTACTCATTTACTAAATTCGAAAAAATCTATTGTTTATTAAACATCATCTTCACATCAAAAAATTGACTTAGCTTTTAGATACTCAAAAGTAAGATTTAGTAAGAAAAAAGTATTTTAGGCACATTAAAATTCTCCTATTTTTTTCTTTCTTTAAATATTCTAAGGAGTTTCTGTTTTAGAATGTTTTGTATGAACTATATTTAATATTCCTCTATTTTTAAACTCATCTATTACATCTTAAACTTCTTATGAGTTACCGTCTTAAGATATTATTATAATAGTCTAGTTTATTCCATATGCTATAAAGTATTTTTTAAAATAGCATGTTTTTTATAGACAGGCATTACTATCGGATAGAGTTCTTCTGTATTTAACTAAAATCTTTATATAAATGCTTCGTACTATTTTTTTACTTATTCATAAATTTTAGGATATCATTAGTTGAAAGTATAAGATCCACATATTCTCGTATCTCAAACCATCTAAATAAAGTTAGACTTAACTACTTATCCATAATGATATTTTCCTATTCTATACACATCTTAAAGATAAAATTTCTATCCTTCTTTACCAGGTAAAAAAGCATATTATTTTCCCTTTAAAATTAGTTTTTAATAAAATTCTATGATCAAATTTAACTAAGTAGTTTCTTAGATCTAACTTAAAGATTTATACTAAGTAGAAAAGAAAAAGTTCTTAAACTCTAAAGGATTAAGATTTCCTACTATTTCGTTATTTCCCACTTAAAGATGATATTTCTTTACTACTTAAGCTCCTATTCTAAACCTTAATCCTGTTTACATTAGTCTATAATAATCTAATCATCTATTTAAATCATTTTTTTTATTTACTTGTATTTAAGCTTTTGATTTCTTAGCACTTTTTGCTTTTTCGAATAAAGAAGTTCCTAAAGTTGTTAAAACTAACTAAATATTATATCATTCATCTGATTTTATTTCAGTCTAAGTATAATAATACTAACATCCTCTATCAGATTCAGTTTCGAGAACAATAGTTCCTTTCTGATTATAAGTATGGACTAGGTATAAGAAATATTCTTAATTATAGCTAATAGTATCACATTCTTCCATTTTATTTCCTAGAATAGCAAATCGCTAATTTTGCTCTTATTCAGTGAAATCTCCCTCACTTTTATTATTTTAAGGGCCCATTAAATTTTAAAGTTCCAAGTTACTAAAATTTAATTTAACTCATATCGAAATAAATAGTTCAGGAAAATCTAAAGAGCGGAAAGGTCCATGAATAATAAATTACTCTTTATTTAAACTTATTTAAAATACATCTTCTTAAGCTATTTACTGACTTATTTTATCCTAGGTATCTAGTTGCTAAATATATTAAGTTAGAACTTATTCCTTACTCTAAATAATTTCAGTTTAGCTTTTTCTTCCAAAATGCTGTTTTATTCCTTCTTAAATCCATTTTAGATCTTTTGCATCTTTTGCATCTTAAACGTTTTATTAAGATTTCTAAATTAAGGTTTTCTCAGCCTATTTTACCTCTTACTATATAATCAGCTAGTAATTTGAATCAGATTACTGTTGCTTTGTTTTTTAGGAATTAGTTAAATGCTAAGAAGCTTATTTTATTTTTTCTATCTCTAAATTTTATAATTATTCTTAAACTTCCTTTTAGATTTAAATAATCTTAGTACTAAGAGGTAATAAGGAAGAGATAAATGCCAACAGATAGACAAATAGCAATTATAAATATTAGGTAACCTTAGAAAGGTGCATTTTATAAAGCTTCTAGTTATGATTTTAAACAAAACTAATTAAATGAAATATCTTATACTCTACTATCTTCAGTAATTAGAGGCTTTATAATACCAAGTATAAAACAATAAACAAACAGCCAAACTACTTAGTTTTATTACATCTTCCAATGCTCTGGAATAATTCAATAGAGGAACTTAAATATTAAGTTGCTTTAGGTTTAGAGAAACAATAATTTTAGTGACTGTTAAATTAAGTGTGATGCTTTATTTGAGTAGCTGCTTATTTATAGTAATAACTTTAGTTTAGTCCACTCTAATTACTACAATTCTGTGTATTCTTTATTAGATACCTATATAATAAGAGATTTAATAGGATTTGACTTAATCATAATTAAAAACTTAAAACTAATCTATTGGCATATAAAAGAAGATAAGTCTTTATCTTATCTAGAAAAATAGTTAAATTACTTGCTAATTATAGATAAAAAGACTAATTAAAATAAACTTAAAACTAAAAGTGATTTAAACTTATTTTAATTAGATTAAGATACAAATAACTTAAATAAAGATCTAATATTAAAACCAAGAAAGATATTATAAATAAATAAATAAATAAATTTGATTATAGAGCGCGTAGCACTCTCGTTGGTGCGCAGCTCTTTAAAAAATGTTTCATAC
Organism: Loxodes magnus; assembly: GCA_946699065.1. NCBI lineage: Eukaryota > Ciliophora > Karyorelictea > Loxodida > Loxodidae > Loxodes > Loxodes magnus. The sequence continues at coordinate 23,491 of CAMPDV010003257.1, read as the reverse complement.
TGACAAAAATGTTTCTTACTGATAAAATTATCAGATACTGATAAACCTTGTTCAATACTGGTATAATTATTCAGTACTGATAAAAATGTTCAATACTGATATAATTTTAGAATACTCGTAATTTTTAATACTTCTTGGAGGTTCAAGAACATGACAGGGTTACGTCTCATTGTATCACCAAAGCAGAGGACGACATGTGTCAATTATGGGTACTTAAATTCTCCACCTCTGATGAAGTCCGCAAAAATAATTTTTTTTTTCAGAATTAAAAACTAAAATAAACCAGTGCCGAAGGTTGAATTAGTAGATGTCTCGAGGCCAAACCAAAGCAGAGGAAGACATAAAGTCGATTATGGGTACTTAGCTTCCCTAACCTCTGATGAAGATGTCCCTTGTTGTTCACCTTCGAACAACTATATAATAATTTAATTAGTCATAGCAGTATCCATGCAAAAGATGCCAAATATTATGGATTTAACAACTAATAGATGAAAAAAGAATGGAAAAACAGTAAAATTAAAGAGTAAATACTGAAGGAAAGAAAGGAAGAATTAAGAGAATGCTGTAGTGAATCAAGGTATGTTTATTGGGGAAAAACATAATGATACTGACAAAAAGAAGATATTAGCAACAAGAGAATTTGCTAAGTGAATAGATATAAAAAAGGTATCTATTTATAATATCTAGCTTAGATTTGTTTTCTATATTTGTTCACTATAATTTGCTTTCTATTTAAGTGAAAAGATAATTTTTCCAAAAGATAATATGATAAGACTTAAATAAATTCAGAGCTAATTTTAAGAATTTATCAACGCATGAAGGCGGAAAAATATTTCAGAAATTAGTCTCTAGTATTATGAATATTAAAGGTTTATTAAATAGTAAATAACTGTAAATTAAATTAAGTGAAGTTAAAAATGTTCTACTTTAAAGCAATTTAAAACTTATATTTCAGTTGAGTTAAAGCAATATAGCTGATAACTAAATTAGAGAAATGGTTAAATATTTTTGAAAAGTCAAGAAAGATTAAGAATTGATGATTTTTTCAAATTGACGAGTTAATTATCAATTACCAAAGAAATTACTTATTTGATATGTAAATAATTAGGAATAAATGAATCTATGATAATTTAAGCTAATATAAAGAAATAAATTTAGATAAAAGTTTGAAATTTAGTTTCATTTGAGTTTTCAAGGTAGAGAAAAATTTAAATATAAGAGTGATTACATTTGCTAGTTAAATTTTAAAAATTAATTCACTCTACTTTGTATAATAATATAAATACCTTATGAGAGAGAATACACAATAATTACTATAAGCTATATCAAATTCTGAATTAATAATAAAATTATAGACTGGTAACTCATACTTTTTGCGAATATTATGTGCAGTTCTACTTATAGGAAAGTCAAAGCAAAATTATTCACATCCACAGAATTATAATATTTATCATTAGATTAAATAACTTCAGATTTAATTAAAGATTTCATGGGGAGTCATTCAACTCTAAGTCTTAAAACAGCAAAAATTAAAAAATATAGGATTTATTTGATTTCAGTATCCTTATATTAAAATTAAATTTTGTATAACTTTAGTTTTCCTTTCATCGAGTCATAAATCTCATTTTCGTTTCTATCATACAAAGAGACATAAAACTAATAAAATTTAAAAATTTAAAACAAGCAACTGAATCTAATTTCTTTAGCCATAAAGTTATTAAAATAAAGCATATAACTTCATTTCATATTTCACTATAAATCCATTTTCAACAAGACAAGAAAAAAGCTTTCAATTAAATTATTTAATTAAATAGATATCCTAGAAATATTATGGAAATAAGTTCTGAAAATAAAACTTATCAAAGTTTAATTTCTAAGAAAAATCTTAAAATCTACAATAACTGAATTTTCAATCGAATTTTTGGTAGGTTTGGAATAAGAGTTACTAAATATGAGATTTGTTACAATCTAATCTAATTGACAGTATTTATTTTTATTTCTACTATCAAGCAAAACTCTTATCTTAAAGTTAGTTATGATTGAAAGTAGAATAACTACACTTAGCAGTTAATTTATATAAGCATATCTACCAAAACATATACTTTAATCGAACGAATAAGTAATATTAAGAGGTTAAAACTAGAGATTTTTTACTATATACTAAGATAATACTAAATAATTTTAAATGGAATGCACGAAATCTAAACATATAACGAAATAAGATAAAAAGAATGTTGTTTACATTATATCAGGATAACAAGAAGTAGATGAAGAGTGCAAGAACGTTCAAAAATGTGAAATTTTCAATCTGAAGAATTTTAAGTTTAATAGTCTTAAATAAATTACAACTCCTACAGCTGGTTTTGGTTGTGATTAAAAAAGCCAAAAAGTTTTTTTGATCGGAGGTTAAAATTTTCAAGCAAGTAATTGTTCGGATAAAATTCAGGGTTATGATAGTAGAGTAAATAAGTGAATAATATGTAAATAAAAGTTTTCAGGAAAGGCTTAAACATCAGCCATATATTTAACAGGTTATTAAGCTTTTTTATTATAATCAAATGGATACTCGAGTATTCCTACAATAATTACTGATTTAAAATAAATAGTTAAGTCAGGCGAGGAGTTCCCTTTGAAATGTTAATGATACACTCAATCAATCTCGAAAAGTAAAGAAAGGAAGGGAATTATTAGTAAGTGATATATGATTTAAATGAGGCTATTAGCTTGAATTAAAACAATGGCAGAGTTTATTTAGAAGAGGTAAAATCAATCTTAAACTTTTCACAGGTGAAGATGAATAATCAATTTAAGATGCGATTAATGATTTTTATAAAGAAATTGAAAAAAATCCTAATATAGAAATATAGCAATTAGTAAATAGAGCTGAATAATGTAAACAAAACATAAAAAATTTAAATGAAATTTTGGAGATACCAACAAACGCAAAATTAAGTTAAATAAAAAAGCAATGGAAAAACTTAGCAAAAGTATGGCATCCAGATAAAAATCCAAAAGAAAATAAGTAAATCTGCGAGGTAAATTTGAGTGTATAGAACTTGCCTATGACACTTTAAAGGATCCAAAAGAAAGGAAGAAATATGACAAGAAGAAAGAATAAAATGAGATTAAAGACTAAAATAGCTTACTTAATAATTCTATATTGATAAATAAGTATTTTAAGCTAATATCTTTAATTAGCTTCTTATTATTTAAAATATTAAATTAAGTTTTCAATAGAAACAGCTAGAAAGAAAACTATTTAATCATATAATTTTGCGAGATTAGACTAAGTTGATGTCTGAAATAAATAAATAGTTTTAAATTTAATTAATTTAGAATAGGTTAATTGAACTAATCCATACAAAAGAAAGAAGATTATTAGACTAATATATTGCATTTCTAGTAGCTTTACATTGTATTTGTAAGATAAAAAGACTATAAATAATTTATTTAAGAAATCAATTATCAATAGAATTTCTTTAGTAATGCTCTATATAATCTAACTTTTTTTGCTTAATCTGAATGAACATTCAAAAGAGATCTGAAAAAGTTTATCAAAATCAAGCACTCAATTCACAAGTAAGTGCTAGCAAGGAAAAGATATCTACTGCTCCTATAGATTACATCCCTAATTATAAATAAAGAGAGAAACTTATATAGTTATGCAACTAATACTAGCTTTAATTTGAGTTGATAGTAAAAAAAATGAAATTTATATTAAAAAAATCTAAGATTAAGGGAAACTGTAAGAAATGATAAATCTAATAAAAGAATTTATTGAATAGTGTAAGCAAGAATATAACAAAGTAGAAGTAATGCACATCGATATTGATTTAAGTAAGATTCAAGAATAGTAGTTTATCAATATTTGCAGATCATAAAGATGCTATATGAATTATGAAAATTCTAGCAAACAAATAAAATTTACAAAAATGTCTGACTGAAGTTAATTAGAGACTTTAAAGAAGTAGATAAAAAGTTAGATAACAGAATTTAAATAGGAGTTAATAAAAAATGTTAAGGTATGTATGAAAGTTAGAAAAAGAAGAGTGGTAAGAAATAAAAAGTATATGCAATCAGAATTTCGTTTTTGCTTAGATTTAGGAAAATACACTTTTATTAAACGGAACTAATATAGAACTTTCTTTTTAGTAATTAAAATGGTATATAAAAGAAAATGATTTAGGTTTCAAACCTTCACAAATAAATTAAAACATTCAATTCCTCTCCAATAACAAATATTAAATAGTTTAGTATTTAGAATAAAAAATTAATGAAACTTAAGATCTTGAAGAGTCTTTAGAAATTTGTGAAGAAGCTCTCTATATACTCCCTAATACAACTTAATTTAAGAGTAAAAGAATATGAATTAAATATAAATTAAAAAAATACGAAGAAGCTGAACTAAACTTATTATAGTTTAAGGCAAATTTTAACCTTTTAAATATCCTTAAGACTTTATGCTTTATATACATTTTGATACAAGCTATTATTTTTAATTTTACTAGATATTTTATGATAATGATGTAAATTATTCATCTTTTGGAGAAGCATCAAGGAGTTTGAAATAGCTAGGCAATTAATTTCTAAATATTCTATCAGATCTTTTTTTATACTATTTCTTTATAGCTTTTATTTTTAGTTATTCTGGCTTTTTCTCTCTCCATAACTGTGTCTAAATTTACTTATTAGTTGCTCTCCTCTAGAATAATCCTCTTTATTACCTAAGCAATTGATTTTTAGCTTCTTTATAAGCAGAAACCAAATTAGCAAATTTAACTGCTTTATTTAAAAATAACTTTATGAGCCAATAGCTAGATCATATTAAAAGACATTGATGGAATGAAATTAAAATACAGAAATGCCAAGATCATTTAGAAAGCGTAAATAGAGTAATTATATTGTAAAAATAAGCATTTTTTATTAGCTAGCAAAACTTTAGAATCTTTACTCAATTAAATATATTTAACATACCCTTTACATTCTGGTAACATATTAATTTTTAATTTACTTGAAACTACATTTGATTTTTCAATTGTGATTGGAATCAAATGTTAATGAATTTATTTATAAGATACTAATTAATTATTTTTAATAGAAATATTAAGTTTCTACATTTTAATTTATTTCAAGCTAGTTATAAATAATTTAATTATTTGGACATTTTAGATGTATCTACTTTCTCTTTTACACTATTTCTTCACATGCATATCAATCATTTTCTTTTATTACCCCAAAAAATTAGTTTGTTATCTTTATCATTTTTACCTTGTTTTCTCATAAGAATAAAGCCTTATAAAGTAATTCCTGTAAAGCCTTACTAAATTATAAAGCTAAAATTCTAATAACTATTGTAATGTTTGATGAATTAGTTAGAAATAAATTAAGGTTTCTTTCTTAATTCTCTAGTGTTTAATCTTTCACTTTTATTATATATTAAAAAATGGCTCCTAACAAATAACCGAGTTGAACTAACAGGATATCGACTAATAAAACTTGCTAATTGAAATTTACTCCCTTGAAGTAGCAAATTAAATGCTTTAGCAATAATTCTAAAACTTAAATTAGCGAATCAGATCTCTAGCCTATATTATACAACAGCTATAAAATTAAAACCAATTATTAAAAACGGAAATTAACACTAAGGCTTCTTTGTCACAAGTTAATTAAGAACTGGAAAAAACGGAGTAAAAAATAGAAGAAATTAATAAGTCGAATTAAAAATAAAATGGAAGACTTCAAAAAGGGTTTCTATACCACCTCCTCGAAGAAGGAGAGGAAACCAGAAGCAAATCTTGGACAGTCTTCTTACACTTAACCTTAATCTTTTTCTTAATAATCTTAACAACCTGGAACATAATAGAGCTACGAAGAACGGAAACAGACTCAAAAAATCACTCATATGCTTACTTCAACGTCGGAGAAGAAGCCTAGAAAACAGGCGAAATCTGCTTTGCACCAGGGGGTATCAGAGTTCAACCCTTCTGGACAGATGAGCATGGAGTAGCTCATCAAAGTGATACTAAACTTCCAGGAAGAGGTCAAGAGTTTGAAGAAGGACAATGAGAAGCTAATGCATTAACTTTACCTAGAATAAGGAATAGAGTCAAGACTCATGTCCTAGGAAAGAGAACTAAGCGCCATTTGAAACATATCGCAAAGTCAGAATACCTAATCCTAAAATTAGCTTCAGAAGCAGACTGAACTGGATAACAGACTCATAAAAATAGAAGAAAATTGTAAACATTTAAGAAAGATCAAAGCGAAACTGGAGCTATACAAATGGAAATCGAAGCCTAAAAAGAGCAAATCCATCAAGAAAATAATTAAAAATCAAAAAGAAATGTTTCTGCTGTGGAAGCGTATGACATCTTTATCGGAAGTGTTGGAAATTTTAATATAAATAAAGAAACTATTGGATAAAAGAGCTAAAAAAGAAGAAAATTGAAGAAGCAAGAATGAAAAGAATGTATTGTAACCCGGATGGTTCAATATACAAGATTAAGATGGAGCCAAGGCAACTTAAAGGATTAAAAACCTGGAAAAATCCGAGTTTCCAATCTCGCTAAAATTGGGCGACCCGTATTTTTATATTTAACAGTAGGGAGCATGAACTGCTGTCTACCTGACGGGATTGAAAATCCCTAAAATGGAAAACTTAAATTAATATTATTATTATTATTAATAAGTCGAAATATTATGTATAACTAGTTTCCCATCACAATCCTATCAATGATCCTATGGTAATTGAAGAACATAATGCAAAAATCTTTCGAATGGAAAAAAATTCTGAAAATGTAAAAAATATTTAAAAATAGGAAATGGCTCAAAGAATTAAAAAAAATGCTTCTACTGTTAGTAAATTGGGCATATTTTTAGAATAAGGAAGAACTAATTACGTAAAAGATATGGAATAATATGAATAAATTGAACTGGTCTCCAGAAGGATAGATTTACAAGAAAAAGATATACAGTGAAGATTAATTACTATTAAATATAGTAAAATCTCAAAAAAAGAAGAGAAAAAAAAATGTTTGACCTAAAATGAGATTGGAGCAAGATTTATGTGGTCAAGAAAGGTAAAATTTGCTCAAGTCGCTACGCAATAGAAGAAGTGAATTATGAAGAAGACGGCAATGATTCCATGATATCTTGAAATAATCCTATCATCTCATAAAACAACTTTTAAACTTATAAGTGATAAAATTAATAATGAAAATATAACTTTAATTATCTTGTCTTATCTTATATATAAATTTTCATCATTTTTTATATAAATTTAAGATTTTGCTTGATAGAATGAAATAATAGACTCATAGTTATTTTTACTCTCTAAAGAGTATTAATAGAAAGATTTAATGTTAGTTCTTGATAGATGGATGTTATTAAATTTTTTGATTGACTTCATTTTCTAAAAATTAAGATGCAAGCTTTTAATTTATATAGTGAAAGTTATTTTTATTATTTTTTTCTGAATTTTTTTTATAAATAAATAAATAAATTTGATTATAGAGCGCGTAGCACTCTCGTTGGTGCGCAGCTCTTTAAAAAATGTTCATACTGTCAAGAATGTTTGTTACTGATAAAATTATCAGATACTGATAAACCTTGTTCAATACTGGTATAATTAATCAGTACTGATAAAAATGTTCAATACTGATATAATTTTAGAATACTCGTAATTTTTAATACATGTTGGAGGTTCAAGAACATGGCAGGATTGCGTCTCATTGCATCACCAAAGCAGAGGACGACATGTGTCAATTATGGGTACTTAAATTCCCCACCTCTGATGAAGCTCGCAATATTATTTCTTTTTCATTCCAGAATTAAATCTAAACTAAGCCAGTGCCGAAGGTCCAAGAATCTTATATCTCGAGGCCAAGTCAAAGCAGAGGAAGACATAAAGTCGATTATGGGTACTTAGCTTCCCCAACCTCTGATGAACCCGTCCCTTGTTGTTCACCTTTGAACAACTATGGCGATTTAATATTATATATAATAAAAATAGCTTTCATTCATATTACTTGCAAATTTCTAATTTTAGTTTATTTATGTTTAAAATAGGTGAAGAAAAACGTTATGAGATTTATCTAGCACTTTTAATACTTTCCCTTACCTTTTTAAATTGATATACATATTAACAATATTCAACTTTCCAAACTAATACTCAACTAAATTTATTTTTAATGACCAGTTCATCATAGCATAAATTTATATCGTTGATGCTTTTATTTCACTCTTCACTCGATTTTTCATCTTTTATTAAATAATAATTTAATTTTGCTTCTTTAAGAAATTAAATTAATTAAAGTATTATAAAACAAAATCTTAAGTTATATTCCTTAAATTGATCATTTAAAATCTTATAGCTTTTGATAAACGTGGCTTCAAAGAACAGAGTAATAAATAGATGCTAAAATTTTAGGTTTTAAATCTAAGTAAATTAATTTTTTGGCTTTGATTTAGTATATAAATAAACCTCAAAATGATAAATTAAAAGATTGTCATAATAGTGCTGATAGAATTTTCACTAAGTAGCCTCATCCTTTTATTAATTCTCTATAAAATCGAATTATTAATCTTCTTCGCTTTCACTCTCAGATGATATATTTATATTTGCGATTTAACTTTAATTGTCTACTTCAATGCTTGGCATCGCCAATACGTTTTTTTAAGCAACAAAATTCTGAATTTAAAAATTTGTTTCTAATGTTTCTCCTTGAATAGTCTATTCCTTGCCTTTTCTCTGCTACTTTGAATTTTTTTTCTATGAGGAATACTAGCTACGTGAAAAGTATAAAGCCGTAAACTATGTTGAGCTACCTTCCAGACTTTATTAAGCCATTAAAAATTTATTTAAATGGTCTTTATATAAATTTAGGGTTTAAGACATATCGATCGCTAAATATGCTTTATAAGTTAGTTAGTTGATTTAAGCTTTTACATTCAATCAATTCTTTCGCAATAATATTTTAGAAACAATACTGCTACACTTGGTATGCAAGATTATAGTGCTTTGAGCTGTCAAAAATAAAGGGAAACATATTCAAATGGAGTAAAGAAGCTTTATGAGCTTTGCAAATTAAATAGGATTTCTTATAATAGTTAGCATTGTATATTAAGAGTCTTTATCATAAGGATTAAGGAAATTAGAAATGCTTTGATATATTGTAGAATGATAAAGCGCAAAATAATCAGAAGTAGTGATTCAGACTTGAAATACTACAATAAACTTTTAATTTTAGAAAGCTCCTAAACTTGTTGAATAAGAACATATAGAAATTAAATTTATTTTTCATTTTAATTAAATTTGAAATTGGAATATAATGACATAGATCCAAATAAATCATGCTAAATTTAGATTTAGCATATATTTTAAAAATTATTTTTCATACTCAAATGTATTTTGAGAGTTATCATACCTGATAAAATTTCTTAATGCCTCATTAGCCGAAATTGAATAGTAAACTTATGTAGGATATAAAAAATGTTATTTTAAGAAAAAGCTACAAGAAGGATTTTATAATAGCCACTGACTAATTCACACTACAAACTTTCGACAATTTAAACTTAACTTATTTACATTTGCAAATCGCTTATGCATTTATATTTTAGTATTAAAGTATTTTATAGATAGAGCTATTGTTAAAAAATGAGATATACTTAATAGCTTATTAATTTCGCTTATTATTTTATTTGTATTTTTAAATCATTTCCTCATATTTAGTTTCCTATATTCGTTTAACATTTACCTTAAAAATCACCATTTTTCTTAATTTCTACCTGCTTTGCTATTCTTTTACATTTAGAATTATGAAGTTTAATAGATGTTATTAATGATAAATTTTATGATTATATATAATTTATTAAGAGAATCTTAATTAATGAGTCATACTCTTTAAATGGATATTCTTTGAGTAATATTCACATTGTTATGCTATCATTATACGACTAAATGTGACTTTTTTATTTTCTATCTATCAATTTATATCTACAATTTACTTATAGGTTTTGTCTTCGCTTATTTAAATTATTTTACTCCATATCCAACTATTCTAATATCTATCGGCATAATCATTTCCAGGTAACTATTATCTAAATATTACTATAAAGTAGTTAGATTATTTACTCAACTCCTTTTTCTTAATCACTTCTTTTTTTAGTGCTATTTCATCAAATTACTTTCAATGCATCTTAGCATATATCTTAAAGCATCATTTAAATCATCAAAATTGCTATTAATTTAACTTGATCTCGTTTACTAAAGTTTTTGCTTGCTAATAGTTTTATATTAGAAGTTCTAAGTTAACGAATTTATTTAAAATTAAGATAATTCTAAAGGCAAAAATCTAGAACTGATAAGGCTTATCCCATTTATATAGGCTATCATTTTTTCTTACTTCCCTTTGATTTTATATAGTTTGTTATTAATTAGCTTTCTGAGCTTTATCTTGGACTTAAATATTTTCCTGTGTAGTGTTCCTGTGATTGCTTTTACTTTTAATGGATTAAAGTGAAATAAATTATAGTTCTTTAATCTAATCTTCATTAGTACTGATTTAATGTCTCACCTTAATCTTCTTTAAAGCATGCTTTTCGATTTTGGTATTTCAATAATTTTTCTATCTTATGACTTAGAATCTAGTTAGGCACTTAATTTTTATTGTTAATACATAAATACAAAAATGAAGTTATATCCTTGCTAATGCTTAATATAATACAAAAATTTAACCAAAGGAAAGGAAATATAAAAGATTTGGCTTTAGAGTGAAGTAACTAAAATAAAAGAAAGCAGCAATAAGAAAAAATAGATTGTATTATTATAAGCAAACTACTGAAGCCTTTTAATTAAGATAAACTATTAAAGCAAGAATATAAACTTCATAATATTGTTATAAATATCTGAATCATTTATAAATATATCATTGAATAAATAATAGAAGCTGTAAAAAGGATTAAACCTTATTAGATTAATTAATATCTAAGTATGCTTCTTAGTTAGCTATCTCTTTTTTAGGAAATTAATTGAAATTGAAATAAAATTTAATTAATGATATAGCATTAAATAAAATACTTATAATCATTTTATCTTAATCTTTATAACAGATAGAAAAATAAACAATCATCAACTTTTTCCATTATATTAATTAAATAGCATAGCTTTCTTTCAACTCATTAGTATACATTAATAGAATAATTAACAACAAATTAAAATCTAAAATCAGATTGAAATCTATAAAAGAAATCATATCTAAAATTATCTTCAAAATTTAAATTCTATTGCAATATATTCCTTTTCACTGCCCTCATCAAAATTTTCACTTTATATAAAGGAATCCATCAATATTATTAATATCTGAAATAAGCTAAAATATTGCTCCCAGATCTAACATCTTATCTCTTTTATATTGCTTGCACTAGCAATCTGAATATTAATTTGCTAATGTGATTTGAGTGAGAAATTTCTAACTAAGTTGATTAAAAGTTATTTAAGTAAAAATAATATTTCTAGTAATAAGTAAGCTTAATTATTAAAGCAAACTAATAAACTCTTATTATTAAAATATTTTATAATCTTATTATTTTCAAACTCTCGAATGATTTACTTAATTTGTTAATTTTTCATTAGTTATTATTAATAAATTTAAAGGTTTCATAATCTTTTAAATTACTTGACACTAATTAATTTACTAACGCCATACTTTATAACTTTCCTCTTCTTTCTTGTTTCTTAATTTTTTCTAATAAATTATTCTTTTAAGTAGTTTTTTATCTGCAATGAAACATTTTTCAAGTTGTGATTTCTAAATAAAACTCTTTCATATATTTCTTGTAATTTTGTAATAAGTAGCTAATTAAATTTACCTCTTTTGGTTTTTTGCAAACTTACATTTAAAATGTTGAAGTGAATATTAGATTAAATTTACATTGCTTATTATTACCCAAAGTTTGGTTGCAAATTTCTCTTTTTACTAAACTTATTTTATAGTAGAAATTATTTCCTAGTACACTTAATAGATTATCAAACTCAAATTTTTGCTTATTTCCTTTTAAATTACTATTTTCAACCTTCAACTTAAAGCTTTCTTTTCTATATCAAAATAGTTTAATACTTTTAGACTGTGAAGTGATATAAATCATTATATCGTTGATAGGTATAAAAGCATATGCAACAATCAGGAAAATATTGATTTATATTTTCTAAGGATAAATGCTTCTATGAATTAGCCTTTAGTAAGCAGGTTAATTTAGTCCCGCTTCATCTCAATTCTTCATGCTTAAATTTATATTTATTTATACCTTTTCTAGTTGAGATAAACTGATTATAATCATATTGTACTACTAATGATTTTATAGTAATTAAGGGATGTGAATAAATAATAGTAACTGAATGCTTTTAGGTAAGAAAGGTAATTTTTCCATGATTGACTGTTTGCAGTTCCAAAAATATCATAAAGGAAAATTGCTAAATTGAATGGTCTTTTGTATATAAAGCAATAACCCAAATAATTTAATTACCAAAATAGATTAATAAGGCATAAAAAATGAGTAGGTAACTATATTTCTAGAGATTCTTAGAAAATTAAAAATAAGACATTATAAATAAATACCCAAAGCTATATAAGCAAAAAATATATAACAGAAATAATTTTTTATAACTAAGTATTACACTTTTATACTAGCAATTTTCTAGAGCTGTAAAGTTAGATGTAAAGAATAAATCACATCTTTCAATAAGTAAATAACGAAAATATCAGATAGATTAAATTTAAAGCCTGAGTATTTATTTAATAAAAGCACTAGATTCTAAGTGAAAAGATTGAAATAATACTACAAAAGATATATAAAAGAAAGGAATTAAAAAACATTAAATATATAACTTAAAATTCAGAGTTTTAGTTATTATAAGTATGAAAAGCTCTTGTTTATTATAATGCCTTTCAAGTTAATAAAGTTAAAAGTATATTAGGCATCAGTTGAAATATTATTTAATATTTCAATTAAAAGAGTTGAAGGTAAAAATAAAAATGAAGAAAAATTGGCTTTCTAATTTTAAGCATTTATGTGAAACTTAAATTATATATCATTAAAGCAACCAAACAATAATAAAATACCTTAACTAAAGATATTATAAGCTGATTAAAATATAAGAAATGTATATGAAATCTTAAGAAGCACTATACCTTTATAAAAACATATAATTAGACTAGCTTTTATAGTTTAGATATAATTGAAACATCAATTTTTCCTTGATTATATAAGCAAATAGATTTTATTTAATTATGATGACATTGAGATCTCAGATAAAGAAAATAAAGTTTATTTATTTTAAAGTATGATAGTCCAATAAATCTAGTTAAATCTAACATATAAAATATCTATGAAAAAAATTTAAATTATTCGCAAATGTCTAAAAGCTTTTGTTTATTTTGGTTTCTTTTAGTTTCAACAAGCAAGCTTAATAAAACTTGTTTAAAAAATACTTTAATATCTTTTAATTTTTTAATTAAGATTTTTTAATCTATTAAATGATATCAAAAGTTTGCTGTTTTTTTCAGTTCTAATATAAACAAATAAATCAGTTAAATAAGGTTATTTAATTTTTATTATTCAATCTTAAAAGATTGATATATTTGGATATATTCTCTTATCATCTTATTAATAATTTAAAGCTTTTTTTCTCATATCTTCAATGAATTTTTCACTTATTATTAAAGCAATAATTTATAATATTTAGGTCTTATCTATTTAGATTATTAATTGAAAAGCTTCTAGTATTAATTAAAATCTTCCTAGTACTTTATATGACTAATAACAAATATCATAAATAGGTTATTTATAAATGTATTTAACTTTAAAATTTTAGCATAGTGTTTTATTATATTTATACCTTTTTAATAATTTTTAAAGAAATAACTCTTGGAATTTTGTTTAATACTTCAATATCTAGTTTCATCTTTATTATCTTCATATATATTTATTTATAAATAATAGATATGATATTTATTTTTATTGATACTTTTGCTAATGAAAGTCTTAAATTTTAATTAGCTTTTACCTTTTTATAGACAACCTTTAAAACCTTTTTTTAATATTATAAAGGAAAAATTTTAAAGTTATTGTATTTATCATTAAGTTGCTTTCGTCCATTCCTTCCTACCTGCATAATCATACTAATAGAGTATACTTGAATTTGGACTTCCGTCAAACATATATATTTTATTATTTTCACATATAGCGTTATACCAGAATCATTGCTCACTTTGAGGAAATTCTTTTCCATATTCTTTAAAACTCTTACAGTCATATATATAAGTTTTTCCAAAATCATTCCAGTTGTCATACAAAAATATAGACTCAATGTCTCTACTGAAAACTGCTGCGACACCTCCTGATGATTTTGGCATGTTTTCTTTAGACTCTATTCACTTTTCTCTTATCACTTCGTATGAGCAGACTTTATTTCTTGCATTTTATCCTCCAAAAGTAAAAATCATATCAAAAGCATAGCAAATACCATTGCCGTACATTTTATAGGGATGTTAGGAGATTAGATCAATATTATGAGTGTTGATATTATAACTCTCGCATACGTTCAGGTATTACTTCTTTTGCTCCCAACCATTTACAATATAAACCAGTTATTGGTTATTGAAAGTTAGTGATGGAAATTACTTAGGACAGTTCATTTTTGCAGCGTTTAGAATGGTATTTCCTTATATGTTTGTTACGTTACTCATATGCGAAGTTTTAGGATGTCCACCTGCAAGAATAATCTAAGTATCGGATATTTATAATGAGTAAGTGCAATTTCCTTTTAAGGAAGAAAAATGACTTAGAGTTTCTAAAGTAACTTACTTTGTGCTGAGATTGCAAATTTAAATTTATTTAGAGTGATGAATAGCTCTGCGGTATTGAGTAAAAAGTTGACTTTAATTTTGATTTTTTGTTTCTTTTGTGTGGTTTATATTTTCCTAAGATTTTGACTGTTGTAGTAACTGCTTTTAGATTTCTTGTTTAACCTCTTCAGTAGAAAATACCAAACTTATTTTCTTTGGTAGTGCTGTATGTTCTTCTTTCAGGTTTACAAGCCTTTCATATACTTTGTTTTTCAGTAATTTTTCTAAATCACTTTCATTTAGTTCTTATAAATAAGTTTGATTTGCATCTAGTTACTACATCTAGTTTTTAACCTCACTTTCAAACTAGTTTTTAAAACTTACTATCTCCTCGTTTTTTTTCAAGATTACCTCAAATGAACTACATTAGATGCTCTCTACCTGTAATACCTTCTTTTATAAAATATCAACATTATGCTATATTTTCTAAACAAACTCCTAGTTTTACTTGATTTATCCTATCTGAGTATGAAGTTCTTGCTCACATAATATGCTTATAACATTAAAAAAGTGTTACTATACATTTACCATTAGATTGCTTATTTAAGAAGAATGATTTTGCAGCATTTCATTCAAGCCTTTATAACTGTTGCTTATTTCTTGCAATTAAGCCTACTCTTTAAACTCCCGTATATCAGTTTCATACTTCTACTTCATTAACACATAAGTTTCCTCGAAAGATTACATTTCATGACCTCTATGGTCTCCTGTCACACAGCTCAAGCAAATTAAGGACTTTTCATTTAAGCAATACAAAACGCAGTTTTTCTTATGCTTAGAGCATACTAAGATTTAGTTTTTTATCACAGAGTTTTATTACACAGGTAAATACTAAGTAGCAGTCTGCAATACTTCAATCTTTTAGTTGAACGTTTTATTGTGCACTTTGCAAAAGAAATGACTTAAAGCCTAAAAGAAAAACTTAAGGCATTTTTCGCACTAAACGCAGCCACATTGAAGTTACTTAGGAATATGCTTTTATCTATCATACTGCTTCTTACATAAAGAGCACTGCGTTGCTTACATTTTTTATTTAAAAGAGTGCTTTTAAGATTAAAGAAAGTTAGCAATATTAAACAATCAAAATATGATTATTTTAGGTAAAGATACAGGCATTTAATATCACAGCTTCACTTATAACTGGAATTAATTTAAAGGAAATTAAAATGGTATATGATAAGTATAGCTTGCAAGAACAATTGGGATTTAACGCATCGAAATGTTTGGCTAAAAGAATAAAAATGGAATAAAACATTTGCTCTATATAAATAAAAAGTAAATACACTTATAATAAGGAAGCTATTTAGCCTAAATCTTTCATTTAATATGGTGTATATTATATTTTTCGTTAAGGAAATAGACCTAAGCAAAATTAAATTGGTTGTGCTTTTTAATATATTATTTAGAAAACATAGGTTTTAGTTTAAGAAATGTATTAAAATTGATAAGTATTAATTACATCAAAAATAGAAGGAAAATAAAGATAAATAAAAGCTTTTAAATATAGTATAATATCAATTAAGAAGGAAAATTAGAAGCTAGGTATTATTTTATATATCCTATATTAAAATAATAAAATATTCAATTCATAGTCAGATTTTAAAATTAATAATAATAGTTATATATCACATTTAATAAAGCTTCTTATGAAATAATATAGACTAGACTAAAGATAAAAATATATCTAATTAATAGAGCAAAGATATTTAAATTCATTTAAGTTGCTAGTTTATTTCCAGATTTAATTATAATATCAGGAATTATTTAAAATTAGCTACTTTGGAAGATATTAAAATACCTTTTCCACTAAAATACAAACCGTCTGGAGGTTTAAAAAAGTTAAAATGTCTCAGATAAATATAATAAATTAAAGGATAAGTCTTTTATTGTCTATCATCTCTTTTAATACTATCTATACTTTTATCCAAAGATTTATCCTAGTTCATTACAGTTTAGATA
Organism: Loxodes magnus; assembly: GCA_946699065.1. NCBI lineage: Eukaryota > Ciliophora > Karyorelictea > Loxodida > Loxodidae > Loxodes > Loxodes magnus. The sequence continues at coordinate 6,629 of CAMPDV010003257.1, read as the reverse complement.
CACTTTTAGTTTTAGTTTTAATTAAAAAAGTGAAAAAAGTAAGGAACATTGAATAAATTACTTTCTATAATTAAATTACTAAATTAAAATCCTTTTAAATAAGCTAAACAATTAACTTAACAAAATTTAAGGTTATAATAAATAAATAATAATAAGGATGATCATAGAGCAGGTATCACCTCGTTGACGCGCAGCTCTTTCAATATTAACATTTAATTATTAAGAAAAAATGTTCTCATACTTCTTGTTAAAGATATAGTAATTAAATGAATCACATCAGCTTACCAAATGATGAATCTACTTATAAAGATTATTCTCGAATTTTGAATCAAATTCTCCAGTCTTCTTGAATAAGATCCAGTAAGAATTAGTTGTTAAGTCATTAATTAGTAAGCCCGTCAGTCAAATTTTCATATTGCTAGTGAGAACCCTCGAGCAAGTTATACTTTTCTCTTCAGAACTTTTCCATCCTTCTTCGTGGTGGAATCTAATGCGAGATTACTCGTAATTCAGTTATACTGCACCAGATATCTACTAGTTCTCCTGACCGCAGATGATATCCATTTTATATTATTTATAATAAACTGTTGAACTCTATTTTATAAGCTATAATTTTTTTCTTTATCTCTAGTCTAACTAAAAATTAAACTAATCATATCATACTTTTAGTTACTCTGATAGATATAAAAATAACTTATTTTTTCATAAGTAAGTTTTCAATTAAAAAGTTTAATTAAAAGAAAAAGTAAAATGTGAATGAAAAAAGTTAGTTTAATAAAATTATCCTACTACCAAAATAATTGCACTGATACTTTGCCAACAAACCTAAGATGTAATAGAATTACCTAAAATGAAATAGATAATAGAAATACTAAATTAATGAAGAATTGCTTAGTTTGATAATATCATAAAATAGTTAAATGAATTCTTTTAAATTGAGTTGAAGTATAAAATTACTAAAAATAATTAAAAAAGAATAAATATAACGTTTAGTTAAATATGCAAACTATCAAATATTCTATTTAAATAAATTACTTTAATATATATCTAATAAAAGGTTATTCAGCAAAGTTTATTCTTCTATATGATTAGATAATAAATAAAAAAATAATAAAATAAATCTATAAAAAGAGATATAATAGATTACATACAAAAGATTGAGATTATAAGTTTGCTATAAAACATTATATTTAAGACTTAGATGATAAAATATCTTACCTGATAACTAACTTTATAAAATTTTTAAAGACATGCAATAAGAGTTAAACTGATAAAATAAAAATTTAAAAATTAGAATTGATACTGGAAAATAAGATGAAGAACTAAGCCTTTAAATCTTATATAGAGGATATAATAAATAGTATAAAATTGTAAATGGAATATAAATTGGAATAAATTGATAAATAGTTAGCTACAATTCTTCAAATGTTTTAATTTCAATTTTCTCAGTTGCAGTATAAAAAAAAAAGTTTTAAGAAAAAATAAACAGTATAATAAGAAATTATTTAAAAGTTAATGGATAAAAGGAAGAATGCTTATTGAGATTGAGATAAATGATAGATAATAAAGTATAAGAAGAAACATTCGTTATAATATTTTATTAATAGCAATATTATAATAAAATAATAAAAAAAACATAATTAAAGATCCTTTTTTAAATATAACCAACTTAATCAGGTTTAATATAAAGAAAAAAGATTTATAATAGTAAATTTAGCATATCCAAAAATAGCTTTAGATAACTGAGTGAAAATCTTTAAAATAAAATATTGTTATTAATATATATTATTTTAGTTTAAGTTTTATAACTAATTATGGATAAAGCAAAAAAGGAAGAAGTAAAGAGTGAGCAAGGTAGCAAGGATAATTAATAATTGATGAAATCAAGAAGAAATTTAAAGAGCAAAAGTTAAAAAGTTTTTACTAACTTATATAATTAAAGGAAGAAATTCTGAAATTAAAAGCATCAAAACTCTTTTAGAATAAAATAAAATAATAAATATAATTACTTTATTTAGATAATTCAAAATAGAAAAACTCTATTAAGTATAAAATAAGGCAAAAAGAGCTAAAGAAAGCTATAAAAGTAAATAATTTCTAATTATAGGTAAAGAAATATCGTCAAAATTTAATTGATAGTTATCACTTCAAATGAACATTCTATTTCTTTCTTTCTCTTTGCAATTTTTATTCTTAAACTAGCTATATTTAAGTTTATTTTTTATCTATAAAAGAATACTAATATGGAAATATTTTTAATGTATTACATTTAAAATTAAATTTAAGGAAATTGCTCAAAACTAGAAAGTAACTCATTTAAACTAATCAGTTTTATCAAAAAAGGAATTGGATTATAATTAAAACCTCTCAGTTGGATAAAATATTGATTAGATGATTTTGAATGATTTAAAAGGTAGATATTATAATAAAAGTATGAAATAATTTTTAAATAGGTCTTATATCTAATTAACAATTATTATATTATGCATCTGAAGGTAAAATATCTAGGAAAAATGATTGATGGAGATTAGTTATTCTAACAAATAGAAAAACAAATCAAATGCTTGAAAAAAAACTGATGTTGGAATAAAAATACCAACGGTAAAAAAAGATAGATTAGCAGCCCATAAATATGTTATTCAAGGAATAAGAACCCGGAGAAGAAATTACGATTTCAATGAGCTTTACAGTGATTCTTGGGATATTTTATAAACCAATATGTGGCAAATCAAATAAAGGTGTTGTCACATTAATAAATTATGTTATGCTAAGTTATACTAAAAATTCTTTAGTAGTATACTGATAAAATAATAAGAATAGACTAATAAATATTAAAAACTGATTTATAATTCTAAAAAATAGAAAATATTGTTTGAATTTAAGTCTATAAAATTGAATGACTACAGTATCTAGAAAAAAACAGAAATAAGAGTTTAAGAGATGTTTATATTGAAATCTGCCCAGCATTAAATTAAATTTTGTTTTTACATAGTACTTTTAAGTAATCCAAGACATATAAACTAACCAAAAGCAAAGCTATTACAATATTTCTTAATTGATTTTTCATAGAAATTTGAAATTAATCTAAATAACCTAATAAGGATTAGTAAGCAAAATTAGATCACTACTTAGTGTAAATAATACTTTATATGGATTTAAAATAATAAAAAGCACAAACAGAAAACAAGTAATGAAATCTTACTATTAAGCCATAGAAAATATGTCCTACATAATAAAATTAATTCAAGATTTTAGCTGATAAAAAAATCTAACATGAATTTGATTGCTCACTGAGAGTAGTTAAACTTTATAATGTAGATAAAATTTTAAAACTTTGGTATTTTCAAATGAAAAAAAATACTAAATATGTTTAAGAAATAACGAATCCTAGTTTTAAAAAAGAGTAATTCAAGTATAGCTAGTGTTCTAGATTAAGTTTAGAACGTTTGAGAATAATTAATTCAATTATAATAATAATTATTATAGGATAAATTAAATTTAGAAATTTTCGAGGATTTTCACCTCTTCATGCTGGACATCAGATTGCTCTGGTATTGGAAATAAAAGTTTTAAAAGTTTCTACTCCTCTCTCCTCCCATTGCTCTTACTATTCCAATTCTATCTTTATTTCTAATCAAATTTTCTCTTGTAGATGTACCCTAATTCATTTAAGTACAGTCTTCTGGCTAGATGAAAATGGGAGTAGTTCATCAAAGTGGTGCTGAACCTCTAGGAAGAGGTTAGGAAACTGAGAAAGGATAATGAGAAGCTGATAGAACAACTCAGCTTAGCGCAAGGAATAGAATCCAGACTTATGTCCTAAGAAAGAGAACTAAGCGCTTTCTGAAAAATATCTTAAGACCAGAATAACTAATCCTAAAATTAGCTTCAGAAACAATCTGATCTGAGTTACAAACTGGAAAAATTAGAAAAGAAGCTAGACGAACAAAGAGGATATCCAATGATAATCAAAGAGACCAACAGGAAGACTAATATTAAATAACAAAAAGTAGAAAAGAAATGTTACTACTACAATTCGACAGAACACTTGTGAAAACGCTGCAAGAAATTCCAAAATTTCAAATTATAGTATTGTAATAAATAATAAGAATACAAGTAAGCAGAGGAAGAAAAAACAAATGTAGCAGAGACAAATCAGAGAGAGGATTAAATTCTGACACCTCCTGGTGAAGATCAGAGTTCATCTGCTTCATTGGCTTTTCCTCCGATGTAGGACTTATTACATAAATCGCTTTCTAGGATTTCTTCTGCTCGTCATATTCCAGGTTATTAAGATTAAGAAAAAGGTTAAGATTAAGAAAAAGACGACGGGAAAAATTGGATTCAGGTTCCTCTCCAACTTTTTGGAAGTGGTGTAGAAAGCTGTTTTGAACCCTTCCATATTTTATTTTTATAAAGTAAATTATTAAAATAAAAAAGATTCTAAAAATCTTAAATATCAGAGTATAATTTATAAACTTATATAACTTAATTTACTTAAAATTGAAATTATACTGAAAGAGTGAAAATAAAGTATATGGCTTATTTTATAAAGATATTAAAAATATTTAAACAAGTAAAAAGCTATATGAGACTAATAGAAAAAACATTTATGGAGATTATTTACCTTCATTAATATTGAAAAATGAGCAGCTTAATTTTTCAAGGGAGCTGGTAGTTTAATCAATTAGATCAACTAGGAAGATTTTTTAATAAAACTTACAAATTCTTAAAGTTTCTAAAATAAATTTTCAAGATTCTAAGTTCTTTCAGAATCAAATATATAATAGAATGCTCTGTATAAAACATATTCCTAATTACAGAAAAAAGAAAATTAGTTACTCTAATAATTAAATTCTGCGATTCAAAAGCATTAAAGTTTGAAGCTAACTTTAAAACGATATTTACTAAAGAATTAAGAACATATTTTATAAGCTCAAAGATGATTATTGCTTTTATTCTAGATATATATAACGAATCGCTTAGTTATAAGTAGTCCCAAAATAAATCTCAATCTTATCCAAAAATGAATGCGATTATAACATTGAGATAGATACTAGTTTTAAAAATGCCAAAACAATTATTTTATTTATCCCCTAATAGAAGAAAAGTTGAGCAAGGAAATAGGTAAAAAATATCTAGCACTTGAATTCTCCAACAAGCAATAAATGAACTATAATTAGTTGATTAAAATGGTGAAGATTTCCAAGAAGAAGTCAAAAATATAAAGAAATATCATAAATATTTATGGAAAAAATTAAATTAGCAGAGAACATAGAATCAAGACTCATGGCCTAAGAAAGAGACCTGAATAACTAAACAAACTTTAAAGAAATCTACTTTGTAGAACGAAAAAAAAATCAAACAATGTTAATTATTTCAAAAAAGATAAAAAAAGTATTGGCAAAGAGAAATACTACCGAGAAAGGAAGAAAAAAATAATTTACAAACCCATAATGTATTTTTAAAGGGAAAGATTTATTAGAGAAATCCAAGATTTATGACAGAGCCTAAACACCAGGAAGAGTAGAGAGAAATCCTGACTAACGGAGAGAATCGTATGCTTAGAATGGATTGAAATAATTAGAAAAAGAGCGAAAAATATTAAGCATTCAAATAAGTTAGATAAATAAATAAATAAATTTGATTATAGAGCGCGTAGCGTTCTTGTTGGTGTGCAGCTCTTTAAAAAATGTTTCATACTGTCAAGAATGTTACTTACTGATAAAATTATCAGATACTGATAAACCTTGTTCAATACTGGTATAATTATTCAGTACTGATAAAAATGTTCAATACTGATATAATTTCAGAATACTCGTAATTTTTAATACTTGTTGGAGATTCAAAAAACATGGCAGGAATACGTCTCATTGCATCACCAAAGCAGAGGACGACATGTGTCAATTATGGGTACTTAAATTCTCCACCTCTGATGAAGCTCGCAAAAATAATTTCCTTTTATTTCCAGAATTAAAAACTAAAATAAGCCAGTGCCGAAGGTTGAATTAGTAGATGTCTCGAGGCCAAGCCAAAGCAGAGGAAGACATAAAGTCGATTATGGGTACTTAGCTTCCCTAACCTCTGATGAAGATGTCCCTTGTTGTTCACCTTCGAACAACTATATTAAATAATATATAAATAATAAAATAATAGAATAAAAGTTACAAGATGATCAAACTTAGCTCAAATATATAAAAATCCTTATGACTATGCAGGATTCAAAGAAAATAGATAAAGATGAAAATTTATATTACATTAGATATGTCCAATTTATATGAATTTAGACAGATATGACTATATAATGTCTATTTTATTATTTCATACTAATTCTCTAGTATTAATTCTTATTCATAGAATATTCTTAATTATAATATATTTATGCTATTTTATCTACTTAAAACTTTAATTAATATCCTTCCAGCCCCCTTACTTATTTAATTAAAGTTTGTTATTATTCTTTTAATTTGTAATTTTCTTATAATTTCTTAAATACTTTTTTCTGCTATTTCTATTCTATTATCTAAAATTTTTATTCTACTCATGAGTTATTAAATACGTTTTCGCAAAGCATACTAAACTTTATTTACTAGCAGCAAGTTTCTTCTTTTAATATTTTTAGGTTTTTT
>CAMPDV010003256.1:0-49416 GCA_946699065.1 Loxodes magnus | reverse complement strand
ATACATGCATAATTAAATTTTCTAGTATTAAGTTAATTTATCAAATTTAGTTCTTAATCTCAATCTTAAAAGTATTAAATTTTTATTTTAAGCTATAACTTTTTAATTTTAGCGTTTATAGATTCTTTTAACATTTTCTACTTCCAGTTAGTTTATAAGATAAAGCTTCAGGTACTTTAATTTGTTATATGAAGAAGAAATATTTTAAGAAGGCTCTTTACCAAGTAACTCTTATATTTCAACTTAGTTTATAAAATTTTTATTACCTACTAGCCTTTTTCTTAAGTTTGCTAGTTTCTTAACAACAATATCTAAAAATCAAGATCTATCAAAATTAAAAATACTTAATTGAAGCGAAATAATTAATAGAAAATAGCCTTTATTAATATCTGACATGATTCTAACTATATTCCTATCTAAATAACTATTATTGGTTGATGTTAATAGTGATAAAGTATCTTTATTATAAAACCTTTATTGCACTTAAATAAAATAAAAATTAGTGATTATTTATTCTTTCTATTTCAATTATTTTTTCTTTTTTAGAGATAAAGAAATGCATTCAAAGCAACCAAACTATTCCCTATAAATCTTTTTAAAATTCTACTATTTTCTCCCTTTTAAATAATAGCTTATAACACAGCAAAATTGAGCTACTAAATACACAATTTTTCTTATATATTTCACATTAATAAACTAAATAGTATAGTAATAAAAATAATAGTTAGCTATGAGAAAAATAATTAATGAACATCTAGTTAAATATATTAATAGTTAAATTCTAAAGTCTTAAGTTATATTTGTACTAGTTTTATTAAATAGTTATTTCACTTTCAATACTTTATACATTTTCTCCTGTTTAGAATATTGAATTATTTGCTTTTATTTAAATTAGAGAGTTTCTCTTAACTTGAAGAACTTCGGAAATTATTTTTCCTTGTTATTTTAGTCTCGATTCTTTTGCTTTAACTCCAAGTAAATTTATTAGAAGTGTAAAATAACCAAAACTTACCATTAAAAAGCCTGCTTTAATTTTTATAGATTCATAATTTTTTATATTCAGCTATGTATAAATTATACTTAGCTTGCTTTAAAAGGAGAATAAAGTTTATAAGCAAATGTTTTAGTTTTATAAAAAAGAGAGTCAGAATGAATTAAAAATACGGATTTTTCTTTTTTATTTATTGCTCAGTAGAACTATATCAAACACTACAGCTCACAAATATCTCTTTTCTTAATAATTATTAGATTTCTTCTATATCTGCAAATTATTTTCCTTAAATCCATTTCTAAATGCTTGGAAAAGCTCTCATCCTTTAGATTATTTGTATCAATTTATCATTGTTAAGATATACAATAGAGTATCTTTATTTGTGAATTAAGCTTAATATTAATAAAATCAGCATAATCATGTTTAAAGTTTATTTTATCACTGGCATTATTTAAATGTCTTCATATTAAAGTAATTCTAATCTGCTTATGTCTTTTAAGTTATTCAAAAGTGATTTATTAATTAGAACTATCTTCCACTTAGCTTTTCTTAAAAATTTCAAAATCTCTATTCTAAACTTTATTTTCCTTTCATTGCTTAGAAAAGCATTCATGATAAATATTGCTAGAGCCAAACTCTTAATTTAGATAATAATTCGTATTTATGAATAAAAAAATTGGATGTGGTAGTTCGAAAATTGCCCATAATTCTTCAGTGAAATCATAATAAAAATAAACAATTTATAACTAGCAGTAAATCTAAGATACTAAAGAAACTAACTAAGGCTGAATTAACAATTACTAGAAAAATAAATAAATCAAAAAAAGTTAGAATTGAGTCTAGTAATTAGAAGATTTTAGAGGAATAAAGGAAATAAGAGAATTATAAAAATAAACGAAGGAAAATGATATTATATTGTAAATACTAAGAAAAGAGGGAGTGATGTATTTAATGTATGCAAATTTGAGATTAGATTCAATAGGAACTAAAGAAATTATAGCGTTTGTTAATAATTTTCTAGAAACAAAGGGATAAATACATAAAAAAAACTAAGACTCTTTACAGTCAGGACATTAAGTATTTTTTTGAGAAAGAGGAAGTGGAAAAACAACATTAGCAAACAAAATTTTTGAATAATTCCTAGAAAAGTAAATTGAGTTATTTCTTTATAAATTTAAGCAATTCATTAAAAATAATCCTATTTAAGCAGAGATAAATAGAGAAAATCATCAATTAAATTTAGATGAATTAAGCGAATAAAGGACAGTTAATTAGTTTTTATTTTAGAGGGTATGGTAAAATTCATAGTTAAGAAAATATAAATTCATTAAAATAACTGTTCATCTTTCGGCTTAATTAAATTTTAAATGTATAAAATCTCCGTTTCTGAATGACCGTTACTTGCTTTTCTCTTTTCCTTGACTTCTCTATTTTTTATAATCTGAATTGAGAATTTTTTTTTCTTCCAGATTTTCCCATTTCCCGATAAGGAAAAATTCCGTCGCTCGCTACTTAAATTGCTATTAATAAACATTTCTCCAGATATTCATTCTTATTTATTTCTATTTGAGACATTTCCGTCATAAATGCCAAGTGCTGTTGCAAATGCAGCATCTTTTTCTTGCTCTATGAAAAATTTTTTCTTGTTTCTCTATTTCCATTGGAGTTCATTATGAAGACTTCTACAGGTTTTTTCTATTAATTGGAGTCTCAAATCTAATTTTAATCAATTTTTCGCGTCTTGCTATTGCATTACTCAAATATCACTCTCTAAACTTGCCATTTACTCAAAAACTCCAGTTTTTGCTCCTCGGTCTACCATATAGATTTCATCATCATCTTAATGATTTATCAAATCCTGACTTATTACTAATATATCTTCCTTCTGGGAGTTCAATTCCTCTTCAAGATTTTTATGTTTTTAATAAGTTGATAAATCAGTTGTTTCATCTACTAAGATTCCATTTGCTCCTTTTTAATATTAATTAATCAAAGGTAATAGGATCTTTATTGAATTATCGTACTTTACCTTCTTCGTTTATTTTTTATTTTTTCATTATTATTTTCAGCAATTTAGTTGTGTGGTCTCTTTTTCAGTTTTCAATGGAGGCGTTGAGAGCTGTGTTAACTTTTCTATTCTGAATTTTTATCTCAGTTCTTATTTTTCCTTTGATGGAAGAGATCCTCTTTATTTTAATTTGTAGAAGTTTGTATTTTTTATAAGTTCCTCAAGTCTATTAGATAGTTCTAGTTATTTTTATTAAGAAGAGCGTTAAGTTGAAGAAGACGTGGTAAGAATATTTACTTCTGGTTTTCTTTCCTGTTCTGAGGAGGTGGTATAAAACCCCTCTTGACCTTTCTTTTCTATCTGTCAATGAATAACTCTCTAACCTCTAGCCAATCTACTGACTTCACTCCTAAATTTCTGGATTTAAGAGTAATAATCATTAAAGAATTCCTAGTAATAAAAAAAGAAATGAAAAGCTTATTTCAAATACTGACTATGCTTTTAAAGAAGAGCTTAGCTATTAAATAAAGTAAACTAGTTTAGTCTCTATAAGCTTGTTTACTTCTCAGCAAGTTTGGTTTCTTCTGCTAATTAAAATCTTACATTTAGTAATAGCTAACTTTTTTACTTCTAACTAATAAAAAGTCTATTATTATAATATGATAGTCTCAGTATCCTCATTACTAAATTTCCTATAAACATACTTAAGAGTTATTAAATAACTGAATGCTTTATCTAGATTTTATGATTAAGGACATATAAAGTACACACTAAACTAAATTATTTTAAATAATCCTAACTAAAAGTCCTGTATATATCAATAATGTATGACTATTAAAATGAATCATTTCTTCTTATCAACAAGCAAGATACTCAATTATCTAATTTAAATAGTAGAGATATTTTTTATTTTAAGGGAAAATATTGATGTAGTGATGTCAATTTTAACTAATAAACATCATAATCTATAAAGACCCAATAGCCGTTTATTATATAGGGCAATGTTAAAGATTAAAATAAATACTTCTAAAGGACACTTTTTGTGTATGAGATTTTCCCATTCTCCAGCTAAGTTTATTGATAATCCCTAAAATAAATACTTTTATTTATAATAAATAAGTCACAGACCTAAAGCTAATAGCATTTGCAGTGATATTTTAAAGGTTAAAGCTATAAATTTAATTCATTTAGTTAGATTCTTCCTAGTCCCATTATTAGCAAAAATTACTCCTCATTATTTGTTTTTTTTAAGTTATATTCTATTTACTTTTTTATAAGGCCTTTATTTAAAATGAATTGCTATTATAGTTTTAATTACAATAGACAGGCTATTTAGTTTAAGGGGTACTAAGCATTATATTCCTACAGTTACTTTTTTAAAATTTAAACATTAAATTCTTAAATAGTGGTTAGTCAAAATATTCTGAGTTTGTATATAGAAACTTAACTTATTCTTTGTTAAATTAAATTAAATTAAATTAAAAATTTTAAGGTCAATGGAGTGTTCCCTTAAAAGATCCAAAACCCCCTGTATTACCTTTTACAGGGTCTCGGACTCCCCGGTGTCTCCACCCAAGTTCACTTCCGAGCTTTCTTAACGGTCTTGGAGTTTCTTCTTACGTCATAATTTAACCATCCGAGGAAGGATAAAACATGGTTAAATTCATTTCAAATCTTTTTTCTAATTTCCTTATTTCCCTAGCATCTTCTTCAAAGATGATATTGACTGCCACATATGTCAGCACTTTTTTTTGAAGTATTTTTCTTGAATAATGGGTTTGTTCTTCTATTATCATTGAATCTTGATTTTTTTTATGGCTATTAGCTCTCTAATTTCTCTAAACCTTTGCTTAATTTCTTTAACTTGCTAAAGGCATTTTCATATTTTTAAAAGTCTATTCCCATTTATTCATCTAGTCTAACAATATCACATTCTATTTCTTGATATCTGTTATTAATACCTATTTTGTAACAAATTCAGTGTGTGGCTTCTCATCGTCCACATGATCTTATAAATCTTGTTATAAACTGATAACATAATGCTCGAGATTCTCGACTTTATCAGTGTAGTCGAAAATAATCTCCACGAGTTATTCCTTGTCTAAATTAATTAGTTGATTAAATGTATGCCTCTTTTTAGGAATTTTTGCAGGTAGTTATTTTTCTTCTGATATTTAGCAATATTTTTTCTTTTAAATCTTAGTTGGTGTTTGTTAATTTTAGAAAGATTGGATCAGTAGTATTACGAGTAATCTTTTCGATAAGAAAACCTTTGTTCCAACTCTCCATCTTTTGTTATTTAACTTATTCTTTGTTATTTATACTTTTTAGATAATTGATGACTCTATTATAAGCAAATTAATTAATTATTTTAGACATATTAAGATGGAATTAAGAAGATTAAAAGATATTATAGGCTTTATACTTTAAGCTTTTGCTTCTTTTAATATGATCTCGTTAGCTCATCGTAAATTTGGAATTCTACTTACTGTTTTTTAGTTGAATATTGGGACTTTTGAGTTATAATTTAAAGGATAAAGTTAAAATATTAAAAGATATCATATATATTTCAATTCTTGGACTTTTTCTCTCTTAGAGCATCTTCATTAATGTCTAAGTTTTTTGTTAATTTAATATTATGCATCTTTTAAGAATCTATATTCTTAAAATTTAATTATCAAAAGCTTTGTAACTAAGTTTATTACCTTTTTAGTTATATCCTTATCCTTTTCTTTTGCTCCTTCAATAATGATCTGCTATTCTGCTATTCTTTTCTTCAGTTATTTTAGTTTCAACATAGTCTGTTCAAATCGGCTTCTTTTAATTATTAATCTGCATTACTATCCATCTATTACTTTGTTCTTTTATTTAAGCTGTAAACTTTTTCTTTCTCTTTTAAACTTTGAACTACCTCTAGATTTTCTTTTCTTAAGAGGTAAAATTAAATCTAGGAATACTCGCTTTTACTTTATCCATTCTTCTGAGATGTAATATCCTAATATCGCTATCTAGATAATTTTTCCTTCAAATTTGTTTCTTATTTTCCTAAATATTTCTGGGATTATCTAAATGAAATTTTCTATATGATGTAATTTTCTTTAAACTTAAGTACCTTTTTAATTAAGCTATTATTATTTTTGCTTATTTATTAATTATGGTTTAGGCTTTTATTCCTTGTATTTCTACTACAATTTTTAGTTATTTATTTTGATATATTTATATCCCCTCAGCTTTACAATCTACTAGTAATTATTTTTCATATAAATGTGCTTACTATCTGTTGTTGAGTATTTAAGCACTAGTAGCATATTACGTGCTTCTTAAATTTTTATTTTCCTCTTTTACATTGAAAATAAGTCTTTAGCATTTTATACTCTGGTATAACTAATTTCTCTCTACAATAATATTATGACTTGGTGTACTCAAAACATTTCTATGAAATAAAAAATTTTAACGAAATGAGATTTTAAAGGTTTTTTCATATACAAGGAAATAATAAAACTCTTCCCTTGATAGTTGCATATAGAAAAAGTAACTTAATGGTTTATTATTTTAAATAATTTTGCAAGCATCTACTCTTTAATCTTCTCTTAAATCTATCAAATTAATTTTCCATATAAAAGTATCTTAATTTCCGTAATAAACTAATGATACTGTCTATTCTTTTGTCTTTAAAGTTAACTAATTTGATTTTTATTAAATAGAATGTGTAAAAATAATTTCTATTGCTTCTATATAAATAATAGGTATAACTAGACTTATATTAAATGAGATCTAAGAGTTTTTTAGATTATAAGGCTAAATTATTGAAGATAATGATATTAATATTGCTTAATAAGTATAGATTTTTTATGACTGAATAGAACTTTACTTTTAATGATCAGCTTAGTAGCTAATATACTTCATAAAACTTTTATAAATAAAGACTAATTTAAATTTAAAAATACTGCAAATTGATCTTTCAAACTTGATCTTGCTGCTTAATAGTTTAAACCTTCTCTTTAATATAAATAAAGAAAAATAATTTTATCATAACTCTTATTCTAAGACTTAATAGATTAGGCAACGCTAATTATTTATTAGAATATGATCCTTAAGATTTATTTATTCCTCTTTAAACTTACTATTATCCTTGAATATGTCATTGAAAACTTATTCACTTATAGTTATATTTTACTAAGCTTTTGTTAAATTTATTTTTATATTAAATCTTAGTTCTTCTTCTACATTTTAATTTATTTTGCCTATTTTAAAAAATATTACTAAGGACTTGCTTTCCTTTTTATCTAAAGACTTAAGTCTATTTCATGTGCTTAATCTTGATTTTGTTAGTTATAACCAATTAGTTTAAAATAAGTATTTAAGTAAGAGTTTAGATTAGTTTCACTTTTCATACTGCTTATCCGAAAATTCTTCATCCTCTTTTTACTTTTTTTCTTCCTGCAAATAATTTTAGCTTAAGCTGATCTACTCTGATGTCTTTTTAAATCTTGAATCTGGCTATTTCAAAAATAAGATTTAAGATTAATCTTCTATTACTTATGAAGTTTCCAAAGTTACTGATAAATCTTATGAATTTTCTTAATTCATGCTTTATTTTGCAAGCTCAGACGTTTTTTTACTTGCTTATATAAATTTTCCTTGGCTATTAAAGAAGAATAATTACGATCTAAATTGTGCTTCGTAATCATCTCTAATATCAAAACTAAAGTGACGATTCTTTTTTAACTAGCTCTATACCTCTTCAGCTTACTCTAAAATCCTAACTTTCTTACAAAACTTTTTATTATTATCCATATCCATTTCAGCAGTTAAATTATTACTCTCTCTATCACTCTCCTCTAAGAACTCACTTCTTTGTTCTAACTCTTGTAATGCAAAAAAGAATTATTGAATCTACTTATTTCAGTACTCTTGCTAGCTAAGCAATTAATTTCTAGCATTAAAGAAGTGAAAGCTCTTCAAATCTAATAAGCTTACATTAATTAGCTCCATTAGCTTCAATCAACTTACAGCTTGAGGGTCTTAAAATAGTGAATACAACTTATTAGAATGCTTATTGTGTTATTCTAGATCTTATGAATCTACTTCTATTGTATCTTATGCTACTTTCTTACTAAACCTGTGTCTTATTTAAACTCTCCAGTTTCTTAAAATACTAACTCTTAGCTTACTTTTTTTCCTTTTGCTTATCCCAGTTTTAACTATGTCTAGAAGTCTTATTTATATTATAGGAGTAAATAGACGTAATAAAGTCTTAGTTGAATTTATTATTTCTGAAAGGAAATCTCTATAAGTACCTAGCGAAACCAGAAAGTGAGAAAGTAGAAATTAAGTAAAATGAGGAGGATAAAAGCTATGAAATTAATAAAGCTATGGCGTTCGTTAGATTCAAAGTAGATTCCAAAATACAAAGCAAAAGCTGAAATCTTTAGAGAATTATTTCCAACTTACTTAACTCAGGCTTGGAGTAAGGGTTATATTGTATTTGTAGGTAAATGCACACCATTAGGATAAAGATTAAACACCAAAACTGGAATATTACTGTAGAGTTCTAAAGGAAAACGAAAACTAGTGATATTGCAAACTTTTCGTATATTTTAACGAATTCTCAGTAATAATACTGATCGCTAAAACCTATTGTTAGGAACTTAAAGAGAGATTTCTTAATTTAAGACTTTCTATTCTTGTAAATATATAGAACAATGATTAGAGGAATTAAAACTCCAAAGAATAAAAAACTTGGAAATGCTATAGTTAATGCAAAAATAAGATGCTTTCCTTTCCAGCATTCAATGTTTGTATAAGCATTTAAAATCCATTTGTCTTAAGATAACTTTTAGCAACTAAATACACCAAATAAAGCTTTTATCAAATTGGTGTTAAGTTAGAAAAAGGAAACATTCATAATAGTAATGAAGGTTTACTAGTTAAAGGCCTACTTCTTTATTTATAGCTTTTAAAAGCGTGACAAGTATAGTTATAATTATAATTATAAAGGGCATTATAATAGTTCCTATTATTTTATTGTAATATTTACTTTCTCCTTCTTATAAAAGGCAATCAAATCCAAAAGTAGAAGTAGTTGCTTAGTTATAAAGCTCTGCTATTTGGAACAACTCTTAAAATTCTTTAGGTCATTAGAAGTGGAAATTTTAAATAAGAGATTAAAACTGCATATAGTAGGTTAAAATCTTGAAGTAAACGCCATTAATACTTTCTTTTCGTATATCGATTCTTCAAAGAACATCTCTCTTAATAGTGATATAATGAAAAAAAGATAACTACAGAATAGACACTAGAAATTAAAAGGCAGAAATTTTAGACAAAATCCAGTGCAATAACTGATAAAATGCGCTTAGATATAAATATTTCTACAATAACTTTATAGATGGACTTATCTACTGCGAGTTTTGTGTTGAAGGCAAAAAAGGTTGATCTAAAATAAAAGCTAATTTAATTTAATTAAACCAAGTTACAAAACATCTAACTAAATTTACACTTAATAACAAATAGCGAAATAACTAATAAAGATATTTCTTTCATTATGTAATTTAATATAAATTTATAGTAAGAAGGATAAAAATTCCTTAGAAGCTAATTAAGTAATTCTTAAAAATAAGAAAATGTAAAAGATAATTAAATCAGATAAGTACAGCATATATCAAAGCTTTTATATATAGTCATAAAGTATTTATAAGAAACAAATTTAAATTAGTTTTAATTTAGTTAAAAGTAAAGATAAAGGAAAAGGATAGGCGGGAAATAAGATTTATATGAATAACTGGTAAAAGCTTTTGCAATATATAAATAAGTAAGCTTTAATATATCTGATATGTAAATAATTTAGATTTTAAAATTAAAGAGAATAATTTAGATCATCTGCATATAAACATAGCTTTAGATAAGCAAGAATTAAAATGTTCTAATTCTCTTTAAATAGATAAACATAAAGTAGTTACTAGAGTAATTTCCATCTTCATTAAAATAAACTACTTAAATAGCTTATATTCTATAAAATTTCTCTTTACAGTTTAAAAGTTATAAATTTATTTAAAAATTATATTAAAATTAAATAGAAGCAAATGAATAAAAATGAAGATTATAAAGTTGTTATTAATTAAACTTAATAAACAATATGCTATAAGAAAATTAGAAATAGATCTATAGTAATCAGATTAAAAATTATATTTGTTTAGTAATTATTTAGTTTTCATAAACTTAGTCAATAATTAAGAATAATTAGTAAAACTTGCTGGAATTAAAATACATAAATATAGTATTATAAAATTATCTATAAACTAAAAGGAACTCATAAAAGTAAGGTCTTTTCCATTTGAAGGATTTATATTTTTTAAAGGAATATTCTTAATTATAATTAATTCTATTTAAAATATATCAATAAATAAATAAAAAATTAGGCATTAGGGTTAGCAAAAAAAACGACACCTGTGAGGTTTGAACTCACGCGGGAAATTCCCAATGGCTTAGCAGGCCATCGCCTTAACCACTCGGCCAAAGTGTCTTATATTATCTATTAGCTACTTAATTATAAATATTTCATTTTGAGTAACTTTCCAATTTTTTGTTTAGGATAAAAAATAATTAATAAGCATCTAATCATTTTCAATTAGAGTTAGTGTAAATTTCATAAAATTATATATTCTATTTTAATTTAGAAAAATTAGATGTATTTAAAATTTTATAACTACTTGTTTACTTACGCTTGTTATTCTATCTTAAAAAATTTAAAAAGCTGATAAAATTTGATTTATCTTAGAAGCATATTTATTTATTTACTTTAACCAATTTAAGAATCTATTAATTTACTCCTTTAATTAATATATCATTAATTTCATCTTATATTTAAGATTTTATTTTGTATTTTTTTGTTATTTTAACTATTTTTATAACTTAACTAAAATAACTAAATCTAATATTTTCTGCTTTAATTAAATAATTCCTTCTTCCTTTAAAAGCTATAATGATATATTTATTTTTCTAAAGCTATTAAATTAATTAACTCATATAAGCAATAATTCTATCTTAATTTCATATGAAATATATTTCACTACTAAACATCATAATTTTCTCTTTCTATTTTAAGATTATTAACATAATATCTCTAAGTACTAAATTTTAATTTATATAACTAAGACTAATTAATAGAATGATAAATTATCTAGTCATATTTGATTCATTATTTCTATCTTAGTGATTATTTTATAATTATTAAATTTACATATTTATGACTTCTTTTGCTGGACATTCTACTAATTTTTTCAGATCTTTTTCCTTTTATTTGATATACTTTTTTTAATAAAAATCTATGTTGATGCTTATTTAGTTTTTTTGGTTATCCAAATAAAAATTAGAATAATGATTGATTTACTAATTTAATTATTATTTACACTTAATTATATAGTTCAGTTTAAGTAGTTGAAAATCAAAATCAAAGTCCTAGTAACTTCTCAACTTATTGCAAAAAAATTTGAAGTCATTTCAACTCAATTTATAAATGCACGCTCTTTAACTTGCTAAAATCCATTTTATCTTTAAATAAACAAAAAAATTAGCTATTAAATCTCAATTTTATCTAAAGCTAGTATTTAGTTAAATGAAGTTAGTTTAATAACAAAGCTAAATTTATCATTATTTAATCTAATTACATCCTTTCTTTTTAATTTAGCAAAAAAGGGTTAACTTATTTTTCCCGCTATGAAATATTATAATACAGTTGTAGAGTATATTTCAGTATAGAATGTTAAAAACACTTTTTCTCTGCTAGTTTTGCTTTTAAAATATTCCCAATTTTTTTATAAAATTTTGATTTTAAAGCTTAAATGAGATATCTAAATGTAAGAAACTAGTATTTTACTAAAAATAGTGTTCAAATACCTAAAACTTCATAAAGTAAAAATGCTCATTTAAAGCATATTTAGCATAGAAATTCTTATAAAAATAAGCAAAAGGGATTAAAGATAATAGTTTAAAGAATATAATGGAAATGAAAAGTAATTAACTAAATTTTATATCAAATGCAATTTATTAAGAGCTTTAGTATTTTATATCATTTGCTTATAAGGTAAACTTTATGATTTTAATGTTCACTAGATAAATTAAAAAAAAGTTCTTAGAAATCAAAAGGGAAAAATAATCTAAATTGAAATCTTAATCTTTTCAACCTAAAAAAGAAATAATTTAAATAATTATATAATCATGATAAATGCTTAAAAGCTATATCTGAAATAGTTTGGAAATAAAAGTCGCGAAAGAGTTCAAGAGTATAATTTATTAATAATTTATCTAAAAAGAAATTTTATAATGTTTCCTATCATTTCTCTGATAATTTAAAGGTTTTTATCTAAACTTGCAAATCTTCGTTTTCGCTCTTTTTTATTTTTATGATAGATAAATTTAATGGTAATATTTTTAAGTTTTAATTCTGAATTATTATCTAGCTTAACTTCTTAAATTACTCCTCACTCATAAATCTAAATAAATATATTAGTAATTGCAAGATATATTTCTCCATATATTCTACATTCATAAATAAGGAATTAAGATATGCCTAAGTTGTCAACTATGCTAATAGGTTTAATCTAATTAAATTTAAATAAATGAATATTATAAATCTTTAGTTTCTAAATGTATATATTTAAAATTTTAGCTGAAATTATACACTTTAATAGTAAAATTATTACATTAAATAGTTATTTTTATTTCTAAATTTAACTATGATTGAGTATTAAATATCCAAGTTTCGTATCTTTGTAATATATTTTCGTTGTAATAATTAGTGGGTTAATTGAATGTAATTAGAGTAAATATTTAAAATAAAATAGACTTCTTCATAATATCTCAACAAATATACAAAAAGTGAAAGTTTAACAAAAACGCTTATATAAAGATACCCTTTCTTTAGTTTCTTTTTACTAAAGAAGTAAAGAATAGTGCTTTTAAAAATTTATAGCTGAGTCATAATTATGGAAAGTATACTTTATTATGTACTTAAAATTTAATAATAAATTCCTTATTTCTTAAAGAATTATAATTGTTAAATCCTATGTCTAAAACCCTTGGCTTGATAAGCTTAAGATGTAATTAGCATTTGATTAGAAAGTTTATATATTTCTATTTAGATGATAGTGTGAAAAGTAAATCGAAAATAGATAGAAAGTTACTTAAAATATACTACATTAGTAATATATATTTTGATATAATTATTTTCATTAATATCCTGAACATGGAAAAATATTATACACATTTAGTTAACCTAAGGATAAAAGAGTATCTACATTTACGAAAGCGGATTACCTGCAGAATCGGAAAAAATTATTAAAGATTAATAAATAAAAAAATAAAGATGGTAAATATAAATATTAATGGAATATCTAGTAAGTATATGAATGTAGAAAACTTAATCAGAGACAATAGTAGTAATATTTTATCAATAAACGAAACCTGATAAAAAGAAGACTTTCCTACGATATTGATAAATGGATTAAAAAACAAATGTTAAGAATTCAGGTAAAGGAGGAGGTGTATACCTAGTTGTAGGAGAAGAACTTAATAGTAAAGAAATGAATACATAAATTGAAAAAAGAAATAAATCGATTAGTTAAAATTAAGTTCGGATAATATTTTAATTATGTCTTGTTACATGCCTAGAAGTTAAGATGTTAAAGATTATATTTACGAACAACTAAATATATTGCTGAATTACTATAATTATAATCCTACATATATTGAAGAGAGACCTTTAACGCTCTTTTATAAGGTTTCGGAGACAATCCTGAAATAATTATGATAATATACGAAGCTATAATAATTTCTATTATAAATGATCTTGAAATAGTGAATGATAGTAATGTTAATACATGTATACATAAAGGAACGGAATAATTGTATTATAATGATTATATCATTATAAACAATCATTTGAACGTTTACTAGTTTGCAAATTTCACTTCTCATAATAATAGTTTATTTTCTGATTATATTCCAATCACTGTTCACTTTATCTATAATTCTATATTCTATTGGGAAAATTTAACTCAAATAGATAGTCAAAAATATAAAGAATCTTTTCTGCAAACTAACTTAGAATTATTTTAGATAGATGAAGATAATCTTTAAGATTAATTTGAATACATCAAAAGTAACTTTTAAGACAATGCAGAATAAACATTGGGTTCGTTTATTCTAGATCCAATTTAAAATAAACTTCATCGAGATCTTACTAAGAAATATATAGAGGTAAGAAGGGCTAATTCAGAATATAAGGAAGCTCACATTAAATTTTGGAAGAAGAATCTAATAAGTTACTAATCTTCATGAGACAGCAAAAAGATCTTAGAAAGATTTCAAGTATAATCTGTGAAAATTAAAAAGAAATAAAGCAAAGAAAAATTTCTATTTCTTAATGGAGAAGCTAAGGAAATATTTTCATAAGCTAAGAAAATTATAAATCCTATGAAGAGAAATAATATGAACTTTAATAAATAAATCAAAAATAAATTAATTGATTCATTAGAGAATTGTGTTTCTAGCAAGCATTCTAATCTAACTCAATAACAGATAAATCTTAAGAAATTAAAAAATTGATAAAAATTAAATAGTATTTAAGAAATTAAAGATTATCCACTCTCATATTTATAAGGATTTTATTTTTCTACTACACAAGAAATTAAAGAAAATAAAAAGAAATTCAAATTAGAAAAGCAGCTGGTCCAGACGGAATAAATGTGAGCTTCTGAAATATGATAGATAATATTTGCAAATAATTATTCACTCTTTTCTGATTAATAGTAGTACTTGGAAGAATCCCTTAAGAATTAAATACTATGGTAATAATTCCAATTATTAAAAAATAAAGATGATTGTAAAAATTGAATAATTATTACTCTTATTATACTAGTTAAATCAATATGATAAAGCTCTAACAAAATGGCTTTATAATCTGATTTATTAAAAAAGTTGATTCACCCTTCTCAAATGGGATTCTTGAAAATATAATAAACTACTTAATAGATTTGAATTATATAGCGAATAACTAATAATTATCGTGGGCGTGCAAAAGAAAAGGATAAATTATCCGCTACATTGATAGATGCAGAAAAAAATGTTTGATTCAATATAAAAAAGATTTTTTTGGGTTCACTTAAGAGAGTCAAACTACCATTTGGACTAATAAAGCCTATAAATCATTTTATTGAAACCTAAGGTATTTAATATTGATGGAATAAGCACTAGAACATTAAAATTCAACAGTGTGTAAAGAATTTCATATGAGTCAGTTTTAGCATTGTTGTATTATTATATTTTAATTAGATATTTGGAAAGTAAAATTTCCTAATTGGAGTTCAAATGCCAGGGCTTTAGTGATATACTGCTTGCAGAGGATGGCAGTTGATTTGATTCTTCTTTTCAAATTTGCAAAATAGATGTTGAATTTAATAAATGAAGCAAATAAAGTTTTTCATTAACTCATTTAAATATCAATGTTGCCAAATCTGAATGCATCTAATTTATAAATAAACATCAAAAATAATAAATTACTGATCTTTGAATAGAATTGAAGCAAGCATGAGAATGATTTCAAGAAAAGCTTTATAAGCAGTAATTTCACATTTAACGAGCCATGCAATTATTTAAACTGTTTAGCTTTCAAACACGTTATGGCAATAAATTTTTTAATTTCTATTATAAAATTAAATAAAAAAGTATTGATTTTTCCAATATCGACAATAGACTCTCTTTTCATAACCAATTGGAAAAAAGGATTTCAATACAATGATCAAGCATATCAATTATCAGACCTCTATAGTATCGATCTGTAGAAATCCTAGATAAGTACAAATTTAAAATATTTGCTAAATATAATAGAGATAAAATACAACATTATTTCTATAATACACCTACTCAAAAGTTTAAGAGAATGAAAACAGCTAAAATACATACTGAGCAATTTAGTAATCTTAGCCAATTTCCACTAATTACTTGCACTAAGTTGAATAAATAATTTATACAAGAAATTATCGGTATGCATAAACTTAGAACCTAATCATATAATTTTAGAAAAGATCTTTAAGATCACCATTATCTTATTAATAATCTCTACCGTATGTGGAGAGTACGAGACTTTCGAACATATCTTTAAATGTATATAATATTCTAATATAAGAGATTACTATCGTAAACAAATTTTGAATCATGGCTTAAGGCGTCTCATATTATACTTTTAAGGACTTATAAACTCCTTTTCTAAGTCATATTTAGAATATTTATATTTTAAATAAAAATGTTTCAGAAGGAACTTATGTCAAGAAAATTAGTATTATTAGAAATGGAAAAAGTAAAAAAGTAAAAATAAAAGATGATATTATAACAAGAGTAATTCAATATTGATGGGAGCAAGGTTATATTTAAAAAATATTAAAAATACTTTTTAATGTCTATAATTGAAGGAACCAATTCTTAGAATTATAGATATCAAAAGCTCTTTTAGGTTAAAACTAACTGAAAGATATTCACTTTAGCGAAGTGAAGCCGCACCTTTTTATTTTCCTTAGCAAAAAAATATATCTTTCAGATGTAAAATGAATCCTACTGGTGCAAGAGATTGGATTTTCCACTCTTTCGATATCTTTTTTATACTAAAAAATTTTATATAATCATATTTTCACTATAATAGAGAGGATATACATATTAAGCATTTAAGTAAACTCTTACTGTTTAGAATTAAAAAAAGACTTTCTTGTAATTCATCTGACATCTCCTTTTATGTTTTAGATAAAACCATAAAAGCATTAGAAGAATAATATTCATTATCAAAATAATTTAAAACACAGATAGAATATATTTAATATTATTAAAAACAGAAGTATGAATTTTGCATAGCTGTAAAAATTTGAGCTAGTACCATTAGTTATTTAAATTTAATATAAACAAATCATAATAGTAAGAATAAAAAACTAAATAACTATGGTATACAATTAATTAGTAAAGATAATAAGTGTAAACAAGAAAAGAGGATTTAATAGAAAGACATCTGACGCTTTACGAAAGATATATTGAAAAATGCAAATTAAAATAGAAATGATTATGATTTTTTCTTATATTTTAAGAGAGATATTTAATTCATTACCAACTAAAATTTATTCAAATAAAATAAAATTTGCTAAAAGTTTTATTTTAAATATGAAATTTTATATTAAATTTAAACTAAAATTTAATATAAAGTCAAAATAAATTTTAATACAATATGTAAGTGATGAAACAGCATACTAAAATAATTAAATACTTTAATAGTATATAAAATATTAAAAATCTAATTCTATTTATTTACTTTTATTTTTTGATAACAATATAAACATTCCGCTTAAGTATATCGATAAAATTAAAGGAAAAATTATGAATATAAAAGAATTTGATGTCCAAAATAATAATGAAAGCAAATTAATTAAAGTCTTAAATAAAAAATATATAAATTTTTGAGGTTTGTAAATTTTAATTTTGATTAGGTTAAAAGAATTTAAAGAGGACTATATAATATTTTTATTTAAATGAAGATTTAGACAGAAATTAGAATTTAATTCCATTCATAGGATTAAAAAAGAGAAAGATTATTAAAAATATCGCTTAATGCTAATTTTTTATCACTCCAAGGTCTCGATAATCCATTCAAATCCCTGAGAACTTCCTACAACTTTGAATTCTTAATCTTTTTCTTGACTAGGTGCTAAATAATACCAGCCGTTTGTATAGAATTATATATAATAATTTCCAGAATTCTAATTAAAAGAAATAGTAAAGAACTTTTTTTCACTCATTATAAGACTATTTTCGTTTAAGAAGTTAAGTCATTTATTCAAATTAATATTTTTTATGTAATATTGATCTTACGCATAATATTCAAATTACCAATATTAATCTGAAGTTACTTCTGGTAAATTAACAACTTATAATTTGTTCTTAATTACATGTAAATACTCATAATTTTGATTGTAAATGATCAAAGTAGGTTGAGCTTTAAAATTTATTGGAGTGTATTTTATTTCTAATGAGTTTACTATTATACCTCCACCACAAGCACTACATTTTATTCTAGCTCCTTCTTATCCATACGATTGACACCTAGTTCTTGGATCTTACTCATATCAACTACAATTGAAACCATCGCTATCTTTTCACTAAGTTCCATCTTTGTTCAATATATCTTTAACTTAGCTACTTTCATCATCACAATATTAACACTCAGCATCTAAACAATTACCTGGTGGACAGATAGGAACTTTTTATGAAGTAAGACATGCGAAATAACATGTTTTTAATAAAATACCATCTATAGTTCCAACAAATTATCAAATTGAAGTAACAGGAGAATCATATGAATTAGCACAGCTTATTTTACATGTTTTTCTTTATGATGTTGCAACACTTTAGAAAGTTCTAGTTATTTTTTGGATGGTAGTTGTTGCTTTTTTTGTTTTTATTCTTCTAAAAATTCCCAAGATGTTAACTCCTGATTTCACTTTTTTAGATGTAGTTTTTTTATATTATTCTTCTACTTCTGAACCATTAGTATATGTTATTTCACTTTCTATTTCGTAACTGCCTACTCCTTATAACCCTGCTGATCTTTAGACTAAAGTTCATTAAGTTGATAATTACGGAGGTTTGCCTTCTAGTACTAAAATTTAGTTAAATTTTAAATTTGCATCTTTATTTTAATTTATAATAGTAACAAATTAACCGTACAAATTACAAGAAATATCGGATTAAAAAGGCTTGTCAGCATCTCATATTCCTTCGCATTATTCATTCTTATTATAATCTACGTTCATTCCCACAAAAACTACTAAACTATTTTATTTCGAATTAATTAAATTAGATTCCATTTTGAGATAAATAATTACATTTTAAACAAAATAGATGCTTTCCAAATTAATGGTGACTCTAGGATTATCAATATTTGCGTTGGTTGCCTTTATTTCTGTGTTTAAAAGTGTTAGACTTGTACCCATTAATAATTCTTAGGATGCTGAGGCATCTACCTAAGGATACAAGTAAAATTTCTTATTATTTGCTAAATTTCGACCGTTAAATGCCATGAATTCGCAAATATAAAGTTAAATTGGATTTTTAGATGTAGATTGAGTATTTCTAAAAATGTTAATATAGTAACCTTAAAGAGGTTTTAAGCAATCATATATTCCAGGAGAGGAAATTGCCTTACATAACTCATTTTAAGAACTTGGTGATTTTGCATCTTTATCACTAACGTATATTTGTAGGTTTTTAAAGCTATCTTATTTATAATTGTCTTATGTTTATATTGATATTGAACTTATAATTTGACTTTTTCCCATATCTATAGAAATCCAAGGATTTGAATCAATTTCTGAAGAAGCTCAGCATGAATATTTTTCTGTTGTTTACAATCCGTCAACAATTAAACTTGCCTTTAACAATAATTTATCTTTATCTTTATCTTTCTTAAGCGAAAACTCTGAACTAGCTTCAACTAATGCGTTTTAGCAAAGATTAGCAAACTAAGACATACTAATATTTGCTAAGATAAGCAAGTAAAGCGTATATTCTAGTTTCATTATATAAAAAATTTCTAAAAGTAAATTTAAACTAATTTATGGGCATATTTTTATAATATCTTAATAGATTACATCATCCCTTATTATATTATATTAATAATAATATATTTTAAAATTTGGACTTAACTAACCTAATACTACATATCATAACATGGAAGCAAGTATAGAAGCTCTTTATTATTTTATTAAGCTGCTTTTTTCATAATTATACCTAATTAAATTCTATAAGGTTTAGCTTATTAGTTACCTATGATATAATTACTCATTAATTGAAGTATATGATTAAATACATTTTAAGTAAACTAAAACTAAGATAAGAAATATAAATCTAAAGAGTTTAAAGCATAACAGCCAATAAAAAGCCACTTAAATAAACTAGCAATCTCATCCTAATTTGTTTACTTTAGTAAATGTGCCTTTCATTATAGAATTATCTCATTGCAATCAAAGCTTTATCCTTCGTATTTTAAATAATCAATAAATAGTAAGTATATCTAAATTAATTTATTTTATACTTCTAAGGCATTAGGATTTAATAGATATTGATAATAGTTTTTTATCAATACTGGATTACAAAAATAAGTTTATAATATAAAATTCTATCCATAATTTTTTCTAGTTTAATCATCTAATATATTCTAAAAATTAAAAACACTCACAAATTTTGTTATGATTCACTTAAACTTGCTAAATAAACTAAACAACTACTTCAAGAAGCTACTTTTCCTTTGATTAACTAACGATAATGAAATCTTCATAATATTAGCAAAAGATTTAGAATATTAATTTGAGAATTTTGATTTTTTGGATTAGTCTAAATTATTATAATTCACATATACATATACATATGCATATCATAAATATAATCTCTTTCAACCCTATTATAATTTATAAAAATATTATAAAATAAAAACTAAATTTAAGGAACAATATTCTTTTTTTTGTTAATAGATAGCATTTAAACAATTTTTAATCAGGATAAGTGAAATGAATATAATTCCCTTACAAAAGAATTAATGTAAGTTCTAAATATTCTAACTAACTAAAGAACAATTAGAAGCAAAAAGAGCTTAATTTTATTTAAAAATTAATTTTTTATTAATTTATATATTCTAACAAAGGATGATAAAAAAATGTTATAAAGGTGATTTAGAAAATAAATAATTTAAACTAATTAAAAATAAAATATTTCATAATAATTGTAAATATGTTAATTTTTTCTTAATTTAATTTTGGAGCCTTAAAGAATCTACAATAGCAACTTACTTTCTAAAAACATTAAAAGGTGTTAAATTTAAAAAAGAAAGTTATTGTTTTCAGGTTTTAAGAATTTTCTTATACTAAGTCAAAATAATCAGAATAAGTTCAACAGATTTGCTGTTATACTAGTTAAATATATGCTATTCACAAACTCCGATATTTTTATCTACTATTAAATGCATCAGGAATTTTCTATAAATTTCAGAAGTTTGAAGAAAGATAAATCTATTCTAATAAGCTTAAGCAAACTTCTATGCCTACTAGTTTATTTCACCTTTGCTTATTTTAGGATAGTTTTTTTAGTTGATAAGTTCGTAAATAGATTTATTAAATACCAAATAGGCGCAGAATTATACCTGATGCTTTGTTTGCAGTCAGTATTAAGCACTGGACTTTCAAAATTAAGATTTCTAATTAACTTTGGAGTTAATTTGTTAAGATTACATCATAGAATGGCTTGAACATTACATATTTGATGATTCTTTTTGTTAAATATTATTTACCTTTATTTATTAATTTCTTAGAAGCTGCTATATTTATGATCACATTTTATTTCTTTAGAGTTTATATTTCCTTTGCTATTATATCAGATCTTTAAACATTGAGCCAAACATAACTTAAAAAATACAATAGGCTACATTTGTTAAAGCAACTATTTTATTACATTAATGTAACACTATAACTTAAAAAATATAAAGACAAGTTATAAAAACAATTCGTTAGCTTTCAGTTGCATTCATCTATTGAAGTTTAGAAAGATTCACAGGAATATCTTATTTCTATGCTTCTAATGCCATATTTGAGAGCATCAGCAACATACTCTTAGAAATTTTCATTATTAAAGAAAATATAACTTAATGACTTAATCATTTTCTCCCATATTAAAAACTGAAGGTCTAAAATCCGCCACAATGTTAAAAAATCTTATATTTTTTAAATTATAAGTAACTTTAAATTAACTTGTTTAAGTTTCAAATTAATGAATAGGTAAAAGTTTCAATAAATAACGCTATTTTTATTATCAATTATAATTTAATTTAAATAGGGTGATCCTTACCTTTTAAGGTTGCGAGAAGAATTCCCCAGAGATAAACTGACTGTGAAACAACCTTTTCTAAATGCTGGACCTGATTAATCTCTTCATCATGGGTTGAAAATCTACTTGTAATCACCTGTTGGCGTCCTGTGCTTTGGAGATTTTGATCCACAACCTTATCCACAAATAGAAGAGAGAATGTTATGGGAATATTGGAGATTAATGAGATTTATAAATTGACTTTTTTAAAGATGAGTCCTATTGTAGGGCTAAGCACTCTAAAAAACATTTTTTTTAATCGACTAAAAAATTAATTATTTTTCTATTCAATATTTTTTTAGCCAGTTCAAGCTGTTTGTTTATATATTAGTTATACTCCTCAATCTTTCTTCTAATATGGATGATTATAATTCTTCTTCCAATCATTTTTTATAGATTTATTGTTATTTATTATACGAGAATGATATTTTTTCATGATTTTCCGTGATGTTTAAAAATTTTTGAATCGTAGCAAACCTAATAAAGGTGATACCATATTAATAAAATATTTTATATAATGTTTTGTTTTATTATAAATCTTGCTAGTTATCTTCAAGTTATTTAATTTACATTTTTTTATCCTTTTGAAGCCAAAGCAATTTTTTGAATAATTACAGAAATCGCAACTTATTTTCTTTAAAAACTCTTTTATTTTTGGCAAATAAAGTTTTATAATTTTTTATCGTTTAGGTTATTTCAGTTCTTTAAGATTCTGTCTTATAAGTGACTCGATTTTTAACAATTTCATTCTTAATTACTTCACAATTTTTTGTAACTTCTTCTTTTTGTTGGATTGGGATTAGTGGATGCACTAAATGATTTGTTATTATCCTTTCTGGTCTTCTCCTTTTTCGATAGTATAAATCCTTTGGCAAATTACTCCATTTTATAAATTCACTAGAATTTATTTTAATTTATCCTTAGACATTTTTTAGTCTTTTAACAGTCTATTGAATTATTCTTTTATATTATGATTTAGTTAAATTTCTCGTTAAATAAATATTAGTATTACTTAATATCCTAAAAAAATTTTGTATCTAATTCTTTGAAATAAAAGCAAATCAATGAGAATTTAAAATATTATTAGCATTTAAATTGTATTATTTTAGAAAAAATAGGATACCCATTTCTTTGTGTAACTTTAGCTTAATTATATTGTTTATAAAAAATGGCAGGTATTAGATAGGGTTTCTTTAAGTTAAAAAAGAAGAGAGAAAGCGAGATGACACTTCTCCTAATCACATTTCTTAGCTTAAATTATTCAAACTTTCTTATCAGCAAAAACTTTAATCTTAATTTTCAACCTAGAAACTTCCAAAACCAGGCAAACGAAAGCAAAATCTCTTCTACTTCCTAACACAGAAGAGAAATCTATAAAGTAACAAGAGATGTTGATGCATATTAGGAAGGATACTTTGACTTTAATCCCGAGCGAGTTGATGTGGTATAGTTGTATTTGGTGATGAACCTCCAGGAAGCGGTTTAAAAAGGGAAGCTTTTGAACGAAAAATTAATGATTAAGCTGCAAAAAGAAAGAAATGAACGAGACTCATATAGAAAACTACGAGCGTTAAACGGATGCATTCTACAACATCCAAACCACTAGAATAAGGCACATTCATGCTAAAAAGTCTAAAGTCTAGTTATAAAATAAGAGTAAGAGATTTAACTGCTAAAAGAAAAAAAGAAAGAAGCAACTGAATACTGGATAAATCCCAATGATCGTTGAACACAATTCTTGACCACGGATGAACTTAATGTCGATCAGGAAGAGATGTTTCTTCTGCGGAAAAAACATCTATATTGGAACTGTCAGAAGTTCCAATAGAAACAACGGGATTTCTGCCAGGAAAGAGTTATTTAAAGTCTCATATTAAATTTTTAGTAACGAAATAAAATAAAAAATATATAAATGTTACATAAAAAATGAAGGCTTAAATTTTCCTTATCTAATTTCCTCAGTTTTTCTCGTCTCGCTCGTACATTATTCAATCATCTTTCTCTAATCTTGCCATTTCCTCATAAACTCCAGCTTTAGCTCTTCGGTCGCATCTGGCCTTCATCATCATCTTCATGATTTATCAAATCCTGACTTATTATAAATATTTCTTCCTTCTGGGATTTAAATTCCCCTTCAAGTTTTTTTATGTTTCTATTAAGTTGATGAATCAGCTGTTTCATCTACTCAGAGTCCATTTTTTTCTATTTCAATATTGTCTAAATCAAAGGTAATAGGATCTATATTGAATTATCGTACTTTTCCTTCTTCGTTTATTTTTTATTTCTTCGTTATTATTTTTATCGCTTCAGTTGAATGATCTCTTTTTTCATTTTTCAATAGAGGTGTTGAGAGCTGTGTTAACTTTTCTGTTCTTAATTTTTATTTCAGTGCTTACTTGTACTTTGATGGAAGAATCCGCTTTATTTTAATTTGTAGGAGTTTGTATTTTTAAAAAGTCCTTCAAATATATTAGATAGTTCTGGTTATCTTTATTAAGAAAAGCATTAAGTTGAAGAAAACGTGGTGAGAATATGTCCTTCTGGTTTTCTCTCCTGTTCTGAGGAGGTGGTAAAAAACCCTTCTTGAAGCCAACCATTTTATGATTATCAAATAATGTTCATAAATTTTATTTTCTTGCATTTTTTATTTTCTTTCTCTGTCTTCATTTTTTTATTTCAATTACTTAGTTTTTTATGTTTTTCACTTTACATTGTTTTTATTTTTTTGATTTTACTTTAAATGTGCATGAATTTTTTATTTTTATTTTTTTGCTTTCTTTTTTTTCATTTTTTTCATTTTTTTCTCTTTTATTTTTTTTTATTTTTTAAGAAACTTTAGATTTTAATCACTTTTTTCATATTTAATTTAATTTTTTTTCATTTTCAGGCTTATTTTTTTACTAATTTTTTTCTTTATTTTTGCCGTTTGATTTTACAAAAAATTCATTTTTTTTAGTTAATTTTTGTTTCTTTTTATTATGAACTGACTATAACTATTTATTTTGAGAACTCATTTTTAATTTTACACAATGAGTATGTTTTCGAACAAAATTAGTAATTCAGAGATTATAAATATTATCTTCACTTAATTTTTTTTAATGAGTAACTGTAGCATTAAAAAAATGTATATCTGGCCCGTATTTGAAAAAGAATAAACTTTAATCACTTTCTTTAAATTTTTAATTATTAATTATGACCGTGTTAAGCTGTACAGTTAGCTGTACTCCTTGTTGATATTAAGCAATTACACCCTTTGAATTGCTTCCCGAGCTGATGTATCTATTTATGTCTCCAGAAAGATTACACTTTGATAAGGATGATTTAAATGTAATCTTTCGTTTTTTCTGCATTGTATTAAAAATTTGATGGCATCTTTGCACTAACTAAAGTTTAAGCTCATTAGAAAAAATCCCAAAGCTTAACTTCTCGTGTTAGCACTGTGGTTAGCATTTACTGACTTGGAAGTCCAAATTCCTTAGATTTTTAAATTGCATTATATTTTCATTAGATCTATTTCAATATAAATAGATTAAGTAAAAATAAAAAGAAAAAACATGAAAATAGGAAATTATATTAAATAATTATAAGCTACAAGTTTGATATAAATATTGAAAAAAATTAATTAAAATAAAAATTATAAATTATATTTTCAAATTTACTTCAAATTAAAAGATATTAATTTGTTCAACAATTATAATTTATAGATCGTGAAAATAGATAGTAACTAACTTTGAAAAGTACGAAAAAAAAGTTTCATTAAGTTTGTAAAGGTTATAATAGATAAATTATTCAATTTAAATAAATTTTAACAAAAATTCTATAGATAGAATATTTGACAATAAAATTAAATCTAGAATTAAGCATTGCTAAAATCAATTTCAAATAAAAAAGAAATTTCTAAATAGAAAAATATAATCATAATATATTTTAATACTTTACCCTATATAAATAATTTATTATCATCTAAAAGTTTAAATATTATTTTTTCCCTAAGTTTTAACCAATTTTGGCTATCTACTTTATAACTTAATGAGATTCTACATGAAATTTTTTTACATTTTAGTTACCACAACTTCTCAATCTAGCTTAGACTTGTTCAGAATTCAATAATTTATTTTATAAATTAGATTATTTATCTAAAATCCTATGGCCTTTCTTAAAGTTACATGATTATATTAACTTCTAAATTTTTAAGATAAATAAGCATTTTATAAATGATGGGAATAATTACAGCATTTAAAGCTCTTTTTATCTAATTTTTGTTTCGCTTTTAAGAAAGAGATTAGTTTTTAATTTTTGGCAATTTTTTGATTTTTTTTCTAGAATTTATATTTAATCATTTACCTATATAGTAACAATATCTTTCAAAGATAAATCGTTTATCAACGAAACTGTCTCATATAAGTTGAAATAGAATTGAAGATTTATATGTTCTAGTAAAAAAACTTATTTTGAAAATGTCTCAGTAAATTTTTTTTTAATTCAGTTGTACAGTTTATTTCATAAGTTCTCTTATTCTCTCTGAAAGATTAAGAAACTTTTCATCCTTTTTATTGAGTATTTTCTTTATTTTTCACATTAATTATATTATGATTATAATCCTTTTCAATTAAATTTAAATTTAACTAAAAGAGTCCTTTCATATATTTTCATACTAGAAATATTTTTTTCAATTAAAGATATTATAATATTATTTAAAATTTCTTCACTTCATCATATTTTCATCTTCATCCCGTTCCTCAGTTAGATCATCTTCGTCATTTTATTCCTTCTATTCTTCCTTTTGCAATTATTGTTCTTCTTACTCCACTTTATCTTCCTCATTCTCTTCATCTTTTTCTTGATTTTCCACTTCTTCTACCCTAAAAGCAGGACTTTCTTATCGTTCATCTTTTTCCAGTTCAAATAATTCTAATCTTTTTTTAAGCAACATCCTATGAAAAAATTTTATTTTTAGATCATTTTATTTATTTTTTTTTTAAATTAATTGATATAGTTTTGGTCAAATGTTATTAATCTTCTAATATCGCATTATCCAATCTTTGCTATTATCCATTTCCGCATATCTATATAGCAATTGCAATCTAGAATATGCTCCAACTAATCAATTCTCCACAGTCGCAATGGGGATTCTTGATAGAATAATGTCTGTCTTTGGTCTTTTCGAAGCTGTAACTTTAGATTCTGAGTTTTTATTTGCAAATTATTTCTCTTCGATAATATTTATTTTATTTTGGATAGGTAATTTGCGGGAATTTTTATTAATATTAGAATTATTCTATAAATAAATTTGCAGTGGGCATCCTTTTTTTGTCTTTAAGTGGTTACTTTA
Organism: Loxodes magnus; assembly: GCA_946699065.1. Classification (NCBI taxonomy): domain Eukaryota; phylum Ciliophora; class Karyorelictea; order Loxodida; family Loxodidae; genus Loxodes; species Loxodes magnus. Next base: position 22,137 of record CAMPDV010003256.1, on the reverse strand, counting down.
TAGAATTAATGTTGAATATTACTTTTAACATATTTTGTAAAAGTATTAATGCTACTATTATATTCCTAATTCTTTTCAATTAATTAATCATTAATCATTAATCATTAAAATAACTATTTTCCTTTCAGTTTAGTCTAAAAGGCTAAATATCTCTCATTTGAATAAAAGGGCAAGTCAATCATAAGACCTAATATCTTCCTCTTATATATTCTATTAGATTTGATTAAAAACCATTTTAATTTTCATAAGATCTTCTCAACTTCTTTCCTTCTTAGCTTCATAAATCAAGTAAAGTTCCTTATCAAATTTCAAATTTCTTTAAGGAGCAGTAATATCATTTCTTTCTTATGTTTATCGCCAATTTAGAAGTTTTGGATCTCTTTGTATAGTTGATTCTATTTATTTTTTACGGTTGTTTCTTTTTTTTATTCCTAATGTTTCCATCCTCTCTGAAATCGTTTGTAACGTCTCTTACAACTTGAAAATCGCTTTTTCTGTTGTTTTTCCAATATCTAAAATATCTTACTTAAGTTATTTCATTAGAGGGGATTCATGAAGATAATATTTTTCAAAATTAAATTCAAAATTAAATAAGTTAATTTCAGTTTTCTTGTAGTGTTGTCTTGTAATAATTCCGAAGATACCACCAATTCTAACTTTTTTCTTCTTTTCAAAATTTTCTCTTAAATCTTCTTTACTAAATTTAAAAAAATTACTCACCTTTTTAAATGTCTTTCCTTATATATTTTAAAAATTTAAGTCTGGATGCTTTATGAAAGTACCAGCAAGAATAAAATAGTTAGACAAAATCTTAGATACAATAAATTCAGAGCTAAAATACACAATTGGAATTTAAAATTTCAAATCCACAACAAGTGGAACAAATTGAAAAGGAACCTAACTAAAACTGCAAAATGGAGATTGAGGAAATAGGAGGAAGCAAGTCAAATGGAAGAACAGCAAGGAAGATTAGATTTTTAAAGAAATGCTACTTTTTTTGCTAACAAGGTCACTTATACAATAGTCCAAAAAATTTTATCAATTCAAGAAAAAATACTGAATCAAGGAAAAAAGGAAAGAGAAATGCTGTTTTGCAATTGGGAAGGGGAATCTACAAGAGAAAATTGAATCAAGATACACTGAGACTGATTTTAACAAGACCTATTGGAAGAAGACGACAAGGAATAGACCAAATGGAGGAGAGATAAAACTTATAAACTTATTTTAAGCGGCAGATATGAAATCTACTGCTAAATAATATTAAATAAATTAGATTTAAGTCTGGTAATTAAAATTCGAATAAAAATTAATAACTAAGAAAGCATCCAGTGAAATTATGCAGTAGCAATAATAATGTTAATGGATTATAGTGATATCATCTTCAAATTGTTTTGTCGCTGGATAAGTGTTTAAACTTATGGAAAATAATTTTCTTTGCAAAAAGCTACATAGTCTTTCTCAATTTTGTGTTACTTTATAACGGTACTACTTGTACTTTTGTCGCCTATCTTTAATTCTAGTATTGAACTGAAATAAAGACTATCATCGAATTTTTAAAAATGAGGATGTCTTTAGATATCTAACGATTTAGTAATTAAATCTTTTCCATTCTGCGTTTTAAATCTAAAACTGTTATTCTCAGAAGTTATATACAATTATTTTATTTTAGAATTTCTAAGATTCAACCTTTGCTTATTTTGAAATTCTAGAAGTGTCATGCTAAATATCCAGACTTTTGCATACCAAAATTTTGAACCTTCTTTTCTTTCTTTTAGTTTAAGCTGATTGTAATTCTGGCTCAGCGTCCATGGGATAATTATGAGATAAGCTTTTTAAAAATAAATTTCCTGTAATCTCAGCAAACTGACTTATCTTTTGTTCTGTTAATTTGAATCGCATATTAATTTATTTTATATAATTGTGATTAATTAATAATGTTTTTAGGTTTTAGTTTTAGATTTAATTTCCTTATTTTATTGTAATCATATAGATTTTAAGCTTTAATATTTCTTCCTATATGTTTGCTATTATAATGCTTTTTATTAATTTATTACTAGTATGCCTAAAGAGTTTTTAGAAAATCCTTTATTAAAATTATTTAGTATATGCTTTTCTTTTTCTTCGAGGTTTTTTAAGAGAGGTTTTCAATATTATTTTATAAAAAAAGTTAAAGTTAAAGTTAAAAGGCTTTGTTAAAGCCTTAATAATCAGCCATCTGACCTATTCTATCAACTTGTCTCCAATAGTTTGTCATGAATTTCTACTGTTCTTAATAAGGCGGTATAGCAATTCATTAATGAGCCATCATTTAATATTCTGAATAGTTTTCATCTTGCATGTAGTGTTCCTAATTATTTCTCCAAGGATTAAGATTTGAATTAAAGAATTTTTTTCAATAAATTTTTCCGGTTTAGTTGGATATATCCTAAATAGTTTTTTAAAAATATCTTATTTATTCTTTCCTTAAATTTCGTTTAGTTAGTAACAGTATTTTCATTGGTGTTATTTATTGTACACGTAGCATTTTATTCTTCATTTAAACTATTATTCCTTAACATTTATTTAATTTAAATTTACTAGTTATTTTAAATAAACGTTTACTGTTTATTTTAATTTGAGGCTTCATTTTCTATTTCCATAGGATCTGAATGCTTCTGTTAAAACGAAAATGGCGTTACCTGAATTTATTATTAAATTTTAATAATTATTTGTTCCAGTTTTTTTTCTATTTCTTATGATTATTAATATTGTTTCTCAAGCAAAGATGTTATTAATTTTTCTACTTTATCAGTGAGGTATCTATTTTTAAACATAAACTCTTTTAATGACTTAGATAATATATCTATTTGAGTTTGTGTCGGAAGTTTTTTTAGTTCTGGATTTCCAAGTGGTTAATGTTCGCCATATCAATCATACTTCTCACTTTCACTCATTGTAATTATTTCGTTTTTTTATTTTTTAGAGAATTTTCCTGTTTAAATGTTTTGTTCAAAGTTCTGTTATTTATTAGAAACCATTTTATTTATTTTTATAGTAATAATTGATTAACGCGAAGTCACTTTTATTTGATTTTCTACGAATTAATAATTTTTTGTTAATAAAAATAAATTTTGAATTTGTCTGGGTTAAGTCTATGAAGACCTCATGATTTTTAATTTATTTTTTCTAATTGTTTCCAATAGGTCAATTCCCATTCATTTCTTATTGAACTCATTAACTGCATGTTAAATATGAGGAGCTTCTCTGTTTAGTTGGAGTATTTTCTTTTTATAAAGTTTTCCTTCAAAATTGCAGTAGATCCGTAAAATATTTTCCCATTGATTTTCTATGATTCTCTTTTCCTTATGTCTAAATTGAAAGCAGTTTCTTACTTTATGTTCAGGTCTCTTGCAATATCAACATATCATAATTTTCGGATAGGGGATATAGGTTGTTGGACTATGCTATTCTACGTTCATTGGATCATTCGTCAAAAACTTTAATAGGAATATGATTTTTGTCAATTCTGCGAATTGATTGAATTTAGCTTCTAATTATTCTATTTTAACATTTTCTTCTTATTTATTTCCAATTTTTTTATCTTTCACATTGATTACCAGAAATTCGATTTTCTTTTCTAGTTCTTATACTTGTCTTAATAAGTCAAAATTTTCTGGTTGTATGACTCTGAGTTCTTAAAATATTTTTAATATTCGTTGCTTGATTAAGATAAAATTTTTTAAGAAGAGATTGATGATAAAAAATTTCCATTTTTTTGAATATAATATATTAATAATATAGATTTAATATAAAAATATTAATACAGATAAAAGTTAATTTAAATTAATAATGAAAGATATTTTTAAATCCAAATAAGAAAAATTAAATTAAATAATTATTTTAGATTATGGATTATAAAGTTAAATTGTAATAAATTACAATTTTATTAAGTTTATAATTTTAAATAATAGCTAGAATTATCTCCATTAAATTATTTTAAAAAAATTTAAAATTATTGATAAAATCTGTTTGTGTATCGTTTTAGTTTCGATAATCCATTTAAATCCTTTAAATTTCCTACAATTTCTATTCTTTTTTAATACTTTGCTTGGAGCTAGATAATATTTCTATTAGACTCTCTAGAAGTTATTCTAATAGTTTCTAAGTATTTTTAAAATAATAAGGGGACTTTTATTTCTTTTTTTTAATAGTATTATCGTTTTAGAAGTAGATATATTTAACTAATTTGGATTTTCCATGTAATATTTATTTTCCAGATTCTATTCAAACAGCCAATATTAATCTTAAATTACATCTAGTAAAAAGGTAACTTATGGTTAGCTATTTATTACATTTAAAAATTTATTAAACAATTTAGACTATCTTTAATCAAATTAGGTTGAGCTTTTAAATTTAATTGAGTTTATTTTAAATCTTATAAATTTACTTTTAAACCTCTACAAGATTTGTATTTTATTCTGGCTCTTTCTTATCCATAAGATTGATGTTTTCTTCTTGGATCTTAGTTTACCAGCTATAATTGAAGCCATCGTTATCCTTTCATTAATCTTAATCTGTATTAAATATATCTTTTCTTTGCTATTTTTATCATTAAAATATTAACATTCAGAATCTAAATCTCACCTGGTAGAAAATAAGGAGATTTATAAAAAAGTAAGACAAGAGAAATAGCAAATTTTAATTATAAAATAATCTAAATATTCAACAAATTATCAAGAGAATGTAGCAGAAGAATCATATGAAGTATTACAACTACTTTACATATTTTTGTTTAATACGTTACAGTACTTTTGAAATTCTTAATAATTTTATACATAAAAGTTGTAGTTTTTATTTATGTTTTCTATATCTAAATAATCCTACAAAACCATTATTGTAAATATAAATCTATTTAATTATTATATAAATCTTTAACATTTTAAAATTATAAATAGATACGTTTATTTATAAAAGGCATTAGGATTTATTAGATTTTGGCAATATAATTTTTTATCAATACTGGATTACAAAATAAAGTTTATAATATAAGAATTATATCCATATTCTTTCTAGTTTAAATATCTTCATACTCTAAAAAGAAATAAAATCCTAACATTTTGTTATTATTCGCTTAAACTTATTTTAAATAATCTATATAACTATTTTAAAAAGCCAATTTATATTTGAACAACTAATGAAGAGAGAATATTTTATAATTTAGTAGAATGATTATTATATCTATTTTATAATTTATCTTAGAATGCTTTTTTTATGCTTTAATTATTTAGCTATATAATTCACTTATATACTATTCCTTAAATTATTTTATATTTATACCAACTTAAAAAATACAATAGAATATAAGTTTTAATGGATTTAGATATTTAAAGAAATAGATATCAGTATATCTTTTATAATATAAAGCTAAATAATAAATCTTAAGTTAAAATTAATTTAATGATATATTTGCCTTATTCCAAATATTTATCTATTATAAGTATTCTTATGCATTTATCAATAATTAAATTATCAATTATTTCATTAAAACTATTTTAAAATGGTCACAGTGAGTCTCGAACTCACGACCTCTGCGTTATTAGCACAGCGCTCTAACCAGCTGAGCTATGCGACCTTTTAATTATATTAGAGCTAAAGTTTAAATAAAGGATTTTCTAATTTTTTCTTTTCATAGAGTTCATTTGCTTATGCTCTGCTTGAAAAACTATGTTAAACTTCACTGATTATATCATATTGTAGTTTTTTAATGTTAAAAATTTTCTTCTAAAGCTTAATTATCTTATATAAATAGAATGAATAGATATATATTAATTTAATCAGAAAATTCTTTAAAAATAGCACTAAAATTTTTCACAAATTTAAGATATTTTCGTATGCATTAATAAAAAAGATTTCTAAAAGTTAAAGTTAAAAAGCTTTGTTAAAGCCTTAATAGTCAGCCATCTGACCTATTCTATCAGCTTGTCTCTATTAGTTTGTCTTTAATTCCTACTAGGCTTAGTTAGGCGGTGTAGCACTTCATTAGCGCACCATACTTTATTATTCTGAATATTTTTCATCTTGCAAGTAGCGTTCCTAATTATTTCTCCAAGGATTAAGATTTGAATTAAAGAATTTTTTTCTATAAATTTTTCCGCTTTATCAGTGAGATATCTATTTTTGAATATAAACTCTTTTAATGAATTAGATAATATTTCTATTTGAGTTTGTGTCGGAAGTATTTTTTAATTCTGGATTTCCAAGTGGTTAATGTTCGTCATATCAATCATACTTCTCACTTTCACTCATTGTAATTATTTCGCTATTTTATTTTTTAGAGAATTTTCCTGTTTAAATGTTTTGTTTAAAGTTCTGTTATTTATTAGAAGCCATTTTATATATATAGATAAAATTGAAAAAGCATTTTCAATAAATAAAATATAACTATTTTATTTATAGAAGATATATAGATCTAAATTTTTATTTACTTATTTATTATTTTTCTTGCTTTTTCTATCTCAATTAAATATTTAACCAGCTAATAATTTTGTCTCTTATATCTAAACTTTGCTATTTTTTATATTTCCACTATCTAAATTTGATAAAATGATTTAGAAGTATATCATAATTATAACTAAATTTAAACAAAGCAATAGTGTATATTAAAAGTTTCTTATTTAATATTTTAATAAAGTTTTTAAGTTTGTTCTCGCTCTATATAATTTGACAGATTCCTAGCTATAAATAAAAGAAATATAACTTATTTCTATTTCTATTAAAAATATTTTTTTAATGCTGAAATGAGTAAAATTAATTAACTATTAGTGTAAATTCAAGATATGGTAACTAGATACTTTAATGAACTAGTCTTCATTTTAAATTATAGATAGAAGACAAACAATCTAAGGGGTCTATTTATTTCCTTAGGTATAAACTATATTTAAATATTTCTAAGATCTTATTAAATATTTATAGCTACTTTAATCTATTTTTATAAAGTTATAAATTAAATTAAGATATTAGTAATAAACTTTAAGAAGATAAGTAATATTTTTATTTCTCAATATTAGAATTAATTAGAGTAAATAAGATTATGAAGATAAAAATAGTAACAATTATCATTACAATAATAAGTCCAATCTTCAAATCTCCTCTAAAACAAGTGTGAAGCCATTCTAGATATCATAGTCAGATAAGCAAAATTCATCTCTGAGCCACTATTCTTCAAAGTAAAGCATTTATTTTTCAGGTAAAATTCCTTCCATGTCATATATTTTAAACTTTAAGCTTCTAATAGTTTCATAAGGTTCACAAGACAATTAAATGAGTTTATCAGCTTTGATTTTAACTTTGATTTGCATACTACAAGTTAGACGAACCATTAAGCAAAGAACTGAGTTATTTTTGATATTATAATCAGATAAAATGTTATCATCCTACAAAATCTTACCAGTAAATATAAGGTACTAATATTTAGATAGTAATCCTTCCTTCTTTTCAATTTACTATTTTACTTATAAAACTGTTGATCAACTATCTACATTTAAATTCATTCTTATTCCACTTTCTGTTTTAATTTATATTTAAAACTCTATTTTTTAGATATAGAACAAATAAAGAGAAGAATCATTCTAAATATTGTAATAAGCTAAAGAAAATGTATCTTTTAAATAATTTCCTCTGAAGTAAAGTTTCTATTGTAAAACTGGAACTCCATTAATATCCTAAATTTAAATCTTTATGTCTTTAATGGTTTTCTCATTTTCACATACCAAACTAGTTAGATAATCATTTAGTACTTTATCTATAACATTTATCACAAGTCTTGCTTGCAAAACTAATTCAAGTATGGAATTGTTTTCTATTTAATAATCAGATAATTAAAGATTATCTTTTAAGCACTTTTCAAAATAAACAAGAGTTTAAATGAAAATTGGAATTGCTTCTCTTTAATAGATTTAGGATTTTATGTCTTTAATAGTATCCGAAGGTTTACATTCCAAATATAATGCTTTATGAACAGATATTCTAATGTTAATATTTAAAATGGTATTTTAACTAATAATTAAATCAATTACAGAGTACTTTTAAATTTTGTTTATAGAAAGTAAAAAATCATTTTATAAAATTTATCCATCAAAGATAATTTCTTAGCATTCTGGTGCTATTTTTTCCTTCTAATAGATTAATTTCTTTACTTCTAAAATGGTTTATCAGTTATTTGCATATATTTAAAATTCTTTACAATGTTAAGTTTTGATTCGAAGTTAAATTTAAACTTTTCATTCATAGAAAAATTATAGTTAAGAACCTTGTTTAATTGAATAGTCACCTAAAGAAAAGCTATCTTCTAATCATTTTTCGTAGAACTTTAGTTTTAGCAACTAAGTTGGAATTCCTTTTTTTTCTTTAATTTTTTCTTTAATATTTTTTACTGTGGCTAATGAATATGTTATCAAACCTAAAATATCCGTTTTATTCTTAACGATAATTCAAATGTAGTTAGTCAAAAAAAGTATGGAGTTATCCTGGATATTATAGTTCGACAAAGTAACTTAATCTTCTAACTCAATTTAGTCAAAAATAAGAGCAAATTCTTATAGGAACATTTTTTCCCTTTATTGTATTAAAGATTTTACATTTTAAACAGTGTCAAAAGCCTCCACACATAAAGTAATGATATTTTCATCTAACTTTTATATTTTAATTTTCATTATTATATACTATTTCTTAATTTCTATTTATACTTTAAAAATTATGATAAATAATAGTTTATATTATAATCTAGTCTATATTTTCAACCATTATATTGAAATTTTTTACTATCTTATATTATTTCTTTCTGTTTAAGATTTTTATATCTTAAATAATTATTAAAAACGACTATTTTAGCAAGAAAGTGTATACTCGTATGTTATAATAAATTAAAAGGAAATGAATAGTTATATGAAGAGAAGGATTACGAAAACAATATAGAAAAGAAAGTTTTAAAATTACAATTATAATTATGATTATTAAAAGCATAGTTCAAGTCTTAATAGTTAAACAACTGTCTGAAATTATAAAATAATAAAATTTTTTTATTTTTCATTTATTATGAAAAACTTAAATATATAAAGCATTTTAGACATTTACATAAAATTTATGATACCAAAACTAGAATAAATTTATTTAAGAAAAAAAAGAATAAAATAATTTATTTAAATTAATAAGACAAAAGAAAAAATTAAAATAAATTAAATTAATAATAAAGTGAAGTTTTTATTTATAAAAATAATCTATCAATTTAAAAAAAATAAAAGGAAAACAGTTTAAGAAAATTTAATTTTTTTTAAATAAAGCAAACACAGATTAGAATATTATAAAAAATATTTTATACAAATGTCTTACATAAGCAAATATATTTTTAAATTCTTAATTATATTATTTTAATTTAAAAAGGTTAGAGAGTAAAAATTTAATGGGTATTTTATATCAAGCAATAAAACTTAAGAAAAAAATTATTTTTCAATAGAAATATTAAAAGAATTTTTTTTAAACATAAAGAGCACCTTGAAAGATTGATAGCAGTACTATATATTTTAAATGTTTTATCGATATAGTTAAATTAAAAAATAATAATAATTATTATTATATGACGAATGTGATGAAGATAGATTTGCAAATTATTCTAACTTAAAAAAACGTAAATAAAATTAAATAAAACTGTGTGGAATTGAATAAAATAAAATGACAGATATTATTTTGTGCTTAACTAAAATTGATTTATCAACATACATTAAATTTAAATTTAATTCCTCCGTGGTTTTGATTATCATTATTATAATTTAACTAAAATTTTAAATCTTCAATGATGTAGTCTTTATATTTTATCTTAGAAACTTTCTTCTTAATTCTAATTCTTTATTTCCTGTTTGTAAAATTACTATATAAAGTAAATTAAAATAAAAATAATTTAAATATTAAGTTAATATATTAAAATAGTTTGTTCTTCTATGTTCTTGATACATATTCACAATATTTTATTCTGATTATCAGTAGAGGAAACAAATGAAGTCTTGGAAAATGAATAAAAAACAAATTCTGTTAATATTATACAAAAGATCTATAACTAAAGTTATACTTACTACTAGTAGTGAAAATATTGTTTGCATTATATTATTAGTATGAAAATAGGTATTTTAAAAATGTACTAGTGATTGTTCATATATCAGGAGATCTAAATATATAAAGAATATCCTTAAAGCTTGAAGTGATTTCGTAGTATACTAAAATGTGTTTTTATAATTTCACCTCTAAAATCTCGTTTTATTATATATCTTTTTCTTATTTATTTTTTTAATTGTATTGTATAATCTAATTTTTTTCATTAACTCAAATTAATTTAGTTTGAGAAGAAAGTAAATTCAAAGAAATTTTTTCAAATTTATTCTTCTTTCTTGTATTTTTCTTTTTAGTAAAGCTAAATAATTAAAAAATATAGATATAAATAACTATTAAATCAATTAAAAAAAATCTGAGAAAGAAGGTAAACACAAAATATTTCTAATATTTGTATTTCTTAATTTATTCTAATAATGCAAATAACTTTTCTTAAAAATTATATAACTCTATTTTTATCTATATTATCTTAGATTTTATTTACCTAAGGAAATTTAACAATTAAGATTAACAAAAATTGTCTTTAACTACTAAATTTTAAAATTAATTTAATAATTTCTAGAATAAAATGAATATATCATAATTTAATTTAAAAACATTCAAAATCTAAAAGTTAAAGAGATAAGAAAAATAATAAGCTACTTATATATAATAATTAATTATTTTTGATATAGATTTATAATATTTAGCTAATAATCATAAAATAATCTAAATTTCTACTTTATTAAATAAGAAATATTATTCTTATGGTATTTTATTATTTCTCTTTTATTTATACAGTTATATAAATTTATGAAATGATATTGTGCTTTTCTTTATTCTTTTCCTTCTTCTATATTATTTATAATTATTTAATAAAATCCTATTGTTTTTTTTCTTTTTATTTTCATAATATAAATAACTTACAATATATATAACAATTTTATAATTAAAGATTCGCTGTTTGATATAAACTAAACAAAAAAAGTTTTGCTTTATTAAATTTAAATTTTAAATTTATAGTCATAAGATCTGTCTTTATAGCATATTTATTTCTTAAAAATTGCTCACAAATTTATTTAGATGTATAAATCTATTGCCAGATGAATTTTCTTTCTTCAAATTATCAAGCAAAGTTTTCCAAATTGTGAATCTTACTATTTTATATGCTTTATCTTATATATTTTTAGAAAATAAAAATTTCTCCTAAGACTTTCAGATATTAAGCATGTCTTTCTATTATTTTGCATAATATATAAACAATTTAAATTCACTAAAGTTAAACCTTGTAAGATTCTAATTATTTACTTTAATCATTTAGCTTCTTTCATTTCAACCTATTTATAATTCCAATAATTTAATATTAAATTTCAAAATGTCTAAATGATAAATAGCTTAAATAACCTTTATTTTCATTTATGCAGCAAATCTTCTTTTATCTTTCATAATATGTAATAGTTTTGATTTAATTTCTAGTTAGTTCAAGTAAATAGTTGCAAGTAGATATATTTTTAAATATTAATTAATAAATAAAGATTAGAGATTAATAGTTACTTTATTTAAACTTTAGCTCTAATATAATTCTAAGGTCGCATAGCTCAGCTGGTTAGAGCGCTGTGCTAATAACGCAGAGGTCGTGAGTTCGAGACTCACTGTGACCATTTTTGTTAAATTTATGTATTTAAATTACTGTTATTATAGCTTAATAAATATTTTTAATTTCATTCAACAAAATAAATGATACTTAAATATATAGAAGCAAAAATAATAATCTATTTTAACTTCAGCACTTCTTTTCTATTAATGATTCAATTATTTTAATCCTATTTTAAATAATGGCTACTAGAGATTATGTAATTACTAATGATAATTGCTATTTATCTAAAAAAGCCAAATTTAAGTGTTCTAGCTTTTCGGAAATAATCTAATAATTAAAAAATTAGATTTTATCTATTTCTTGCATTTAATATAAGTGATTCATATAGCAAAATATCAAATAATGGAAGAATAGAAATAGCTAAAAAATTTTTCTCGATAATAAACTTAGATTCTCTTTAAAATAGATATGAAGATTATGGATTTTTCACATTTAAAGATATTTTTATCATATTTAGTAGCTTTTTTTGTTTAAAGCATTTTAGAAATTAAAGATCCTATAATTTTAATTATTAAATAGAATAGTACTATAATTAAATTTAGTTTAATATCTAATTGTTATTTTATTATATTAGATGAATACACTTCAATTAATTAAAAATATTAAAAGTTTAGAAGATATAAAATCTTTATTTAATATTTTAAAACTTTCAATTATACAAAATTTATTGATAATATTATCTTTATTATTTTATCTGAAATTAGTTAGGAGATCTGGATAGCTTTATTTATAAGTAAAAAATTAATAGTTTTATCTATTTAGAAAATAACAATTTAATATATTTTCTAACTATTTTAAAATAAAGTATGATTTTAATAATATAATTGTTTTTATTAGATTCTTTTTCTTCATTTTAGAATATAAATCAGCAATAATTATTGTTTATTTCTTTTATATTGCAGCTAGATGATTTAAATTAGTTAAAAGATAGGTAAATAGTATTTTTAAACTTTAATAGATAATTGAAGGAATCCCCTTTTTTTAATACATTAAATTGTTGCTTTGAAAGAGAATCTTAAAAGGATTCTTAAGCCTCAATTATTTTAATATAGTTTGCTAAAATTAAATTTATATACCTGACTAAAAATTTATTAAGTATATAGATAAAAACTTTCCTTCATTTTAGCTATAATTATCTTTTATTAGAAATAAGGCAAAAAGAGAAGACTACAAGATTGAGTAATGAGGATAAAGAAAAATCTTTCTTACTCGATTTCTTAATTTTATAGTAATTACTTTTTTATTTTTCTTTCAAATTTTTTCTTTGTTTGCTCTATTTTCTAGATATTTTATTAACTCATTAAAAAATTGGAGTTACTATTTAATCAATTTTCTTCTTAAATAAAATCTGAAAAAGATTTATGGAAGATTTAGTTAAACTTTTATATAAGGTTTATAATTTATGTCTTTTAGGTTCGTAAAGCATTAAAGACATTTAAAAAATCTTAAGAAAAGCAAAGAAAGCCTACAATATCTCATTGATTATATAATAAACTTAAAAACTTTTTAATATTTTTAAAAAGCTTTTCTTAAAAAATATTTTAACTAATTTGCTTATTTTTATTGATATTAATCCATGATGTGCTATATAATTTATTATACCCCTTGTTTGATTGCTTTAAGATATTAAATTTTTTATTAATTATTAATTGTTTATTAGTTTTCTTTTATATCCAAAATTAAGGAAAATTTATTTTTTTCTTTAGTATGGAAATTTAATAGCCTTACCTGCTCACCTTTATAACAAAAAAAATTATGAAAAAACAATTTTTAGTAATCAATTTTGTTGGAATAGATAGTTAGCTATTTTTATAATTAAACTTTTATTATTTTAATTTTAAGTTTAAATAACTTATGCTTCTAGAACTTAAATTTAAATACATTTTTCTAATAATAGAAAACTATTATAAATTCTAAAGAAAAGTTACGAAAGATATTAAAAATTCAGGAAATAATCTAATAGCTAAAATTCAAAGCTGTATGTTTTAGCATATCAAGAGTATTTTAGGCTATATTTCTGAATGTGAGCAAATCTAGTGTAATTAATTGTAAGAATAAACATTTAAATTATAATTATTAAAATGTTCTTGTCATTTTCTCAATATACCAACTATTTTATTTTCTTAAGCATTATTTTATTATTTAACATGCTAAGTATCTTAAGATATAACATCAGATATTCAAATTTAATTTTTTCAATATTCTAAGATTATCATATATTAGGTAATTAATCTTTTCTTAAATTATCTCAACTCAGAAATAAGATTTGCAAATGCAAAATTCAAATTTTCAAAATAAACATCAAAATTTACCAGAAATAATCATAAAATCTCTCAAGGAAATTTTTTGTATTTTAAGCATATTATATAAATTAGACTAATACATTATGATATAGTGCAAAGTATTTAAAAAAATAGAATTAATTTTATTTAATAGCTTAAAGCTAGAAAGTAATTATAAATTTGTGTTTAAAATGTAAAAAACAAATAAAATTTTAAGCATTATTAAGAATAAATTTCTATTTTCATTAGATAGATATTTGGTTTGATTACCACTTAGAGAATTTTTATTTCATTTTTTATTAATTTAATATTATTAAATTTTACTATTAAAGATCATTTAAATCAAGAATTAATACAAAAAATTCTTGCTTAGAATGTTCAAAGATACATTTCTTATTTATTTTTCAAATAACAAGTTGAAATATCATGATAAATTTGATATTCAAGTAAAATAAAAACTAATGAATAGCTTAAAAGTAATAAAACAATTATATTGCTTAATTATAGACATTTTTGAAGTAATAACAGCGAGATAAAGAACATCTCTTAGATATCTCTTAATTAGGTATAGAAATAACGCAAGAAATTTAGCTCCGAAAAATTTAAAGAAGCAAAAAATATGAAGAGTATAATTAAAAAAAATATTGGAGATAAAAAATAAAAGATTATATAACCTTTTTGATTAATTATGAATACTAAATTAGATAGTAAAATAAAGAAAAAAAATTAAAATTTTTTAAAAAAGATATAATATTAACTTGTAAAAGCAACTATGTATTTAATATTTTTCTTTTTCTACATTTTGCTAATATGGTAAAATAAAAGGTTCTTTAGAAGTATTAAATATTATTAATAAGAAAGAAATAGAGAAGCGAAAAAAGGAATTTAAATTGATGAAATCCACTAAAAATCTAACGGAATAAAGAAATTATAAAAATAAATAATTGCGAAAAGAGAAGGATAAGATAATCTTATTATAAAAGCTTGATTTGTATGAATTTTATTTTTGAAATATTGAAAATAATCTTTTAGATCAATATATAAAGTGAATATATTCATAAGCAACTTGCTGAATTTATTATAATTATATTTTTATATAAATCACTCGATTTACAATGTTTGTTTACAATATAAAAGCATAGAAAGATTATAAAGGTAGCATTCCTAAAATTCATAGCATTTATTTGGACAATAAAATTTTAGTAAAAATATCTTTGCTTCAAATATTATGCTAAATCTTATTAAAACAAAGTAGATAGTTTCTGATAATTTGTTTTTAGCATTTAGATAATTTCTTAATTTATGTTTATTTTACCTAATCTATTAAATTTGTATAATTAAACTTCTATTTTTAGATAAATTTCCTATAATTTTCTAAAGAGAATGCAATAAATCTAAACTTACATTAGTTTCATTATAGTTACATTAAAACTTTATTAGCTAATAATAAATTGTTCTATCTATTATTTTTGATAAAAGTAGATTAAATACTTTAAATAAAGCAATAGCGCTATAGCAAATTACAAATACGTATCATGGTAAAATTTATTTTTAAACTATAAGATTATTTAAACTTTTATAATTTCAATAATATTTTCTAGTTTCTTTTAATTATGCTAGATAAGCAATCCTTTATTAAAAGAGGCTTCAAAGATTAATATTATATTAAATTTAATACAATTTCATTTAAGAACAAGTCTTCTCTTGGCTTAATTATTAAAAAACAAGAAGAATAGTCTAACTTATCAGAACAAGTGCCTTAGTAAGCTTAAGAAAAATAATTTCAGAAGCTTATGTATAATCAATGAAGCATTGAAAAATTAATAAATAATATGAATTAAAATAATAAAGATAAAGGATAGAAATACTAGAAAAATTGATTTAATAATTATACCTGTAATTCCCATCTATAGAAGAAACACAATAAAATTTAATCGTAAATAGTGAATTAAATTGGAATAAATTGATAAATAATTTAATGAGGTTCCTCAAATGTTTTAATTTAAAATAAAATATTTTTAGAAAAGTAAGAATAGCAACAAGCAATAATTTAAAAATCATAAGATTAAAAATTAAGCATTACAATGGAAATTGAACCTGAATAATAATAATAAGATGTTAATAGATAAATTCTTTTGTGGAAAATTCGATGCTATTTATGTTAGATGAACCGTTGCTCGAAAAGATGTTGAAAGAAAATTGAAATTGAAAGATTTAATAATAAATTAATATTAGAAGAATTTTTCTCTTTTACTAACAAGGACAGAGTAATATATAGGAAGAAATTTTATAACTCAATATTATCATAATAGAATAACAATTGAAGTAGAAATAGGAAAGAAAATGTATCTTAGGGGAGAAAGGATGATGGACTCACGAAATTCAACACAAACCTTTAGTTTGGGAAAGAACGGTATTAAATGGAAATTAGCTATGAAGTTTTCTTCGAAGATTATAAATTTAATTTTATCCTATATTTAAAATTATAAAAAAGAATGAAATGATATTATTTATATAAAGATGCTAAAGGAAATAACAGGATAATTTAAGCATAATTTGAGTGTTTAGGTAGATTTTTAGATCGGTTTTTCTATTTATTTAGCTAAAATAGCTTTATTAGTCAAAGTTTTAGAAACATTATTCTATTTTTGTAATTATAGCTTAACAGTATTTCGTTTAAGACTTTAATGAAATTTATTTCATGTAAATTGTTAAAATGGTCGATATAAATAAATTCACTCATAAAATAGCAATAATTAAATAAAAATAATATTTTTTTCAGAATGAGAGTGATATCATAAAATTTTTTTTATTAAGCTGAAAGGCGAACATTATTTAATTTAATCTAATTTAATTTAAAAATAATATTTTATCTAGTTCGCTCCTTTTAATTTAAAAATTGCAAATAAAAAATAAATTAAATAATAAAGTGCGCAATAGTAAATTTATTCTACTATAGCCTAATAAATAAAATGAAAAAAGAAATTATATTTAAAAGATATAAAAACATATTTCAAAATTTAAAAAATTTTATTCTGCTTTCTCTTAATATTCTTAAAATGTTTGTCAAATTTAAGAGATATCTAGTCTATTGATTTCTTTCTAAGAAATTAACTGTCTAAAAGCTATTATAATAATATGTTTCTTTTAAAGGTAAAATTAAGCTTTATATTTAATTTATTAATGCTAAATCTTATTAAGTAGATAATTTTATAATTTGAATTACTATCATCGCAATTCATTAGGATCTAATTTCATTTTTTTTTCAAGTCTTCTCTTTTCCTTCTTGTAAGTTTTCTAATAGCACTTTAGACATTTTCCTTTCGCATACATCATGCTTTCTTTGTGTTCACATTATGTTGCTTTTACTTCTCTTGCTTTGGCATGGTAACATGCATTACACATCAACTAAGCATAATGTTTTCTTTCCTTATGGGGACATTTTGATATTTCTCTACTTTTCTTTATTCTTATTCTTTTCTTCCTTTTTTCTTCAGAAATGTTAGGAATTCTTAATTCAGGAATGTTTTCCAGCCATTCATCACACTTTTATTATTTATTTTCCTTAATGCTAAGAGGAGGTAGTAATTTTGCAATTGGCCATTACTCCGAGAAAGTCTACTATTAGATAAGCAAGCTGGGCATTCCTGAGAAAATGGACTAAATAGTTAAATCCATTTTGTAAATAAACTTTGTTCTTATAAATGAAATAAAGATGGAATGCTAATATTGTTAATGATTTAGTCTTTAAAAGTTTATAATAAAGCTATAAAGTTATTAATTACTATATCTAAATTAAAATATTAATTTCATATTAAAGTAACCATACTTATACCACTTAATCCATCCATTTCATTTATTTAGAATAAATTAATTTTTATTTAAAAAGATTAACTATTTGATTTTAAAAAGAATGCTTATATGAAAAAGTTTAAGTTATAAATAATATAAGAAGGGATAAAAGTTATTTAATATCTAAATAGCAAATCATTTTACTTATATAAAATGCTTTAAATTCCTATTATTTAAAAAGATATTCAACTTTAACATGAAAGGTTTAGCATTATAGAGTTGATTATATTAAAAATAAAGCTAAATAATTGTGAATATTTTACTTTTATAGATATTATAGTCAGCACTATAGTTACTAGTTATATTCCTACATTTTTAATGCATTTCTTTTCTAAGTTTTCTTTATTAATAATAAAATATATAAAAAATTAATAAGAACATTAATTATGAAAATTGATATAAGAAAAGTATTTAAAGATAAAATGATTTAAATTTGAATATAAGTATTATTAATGAAAATTAAAGATAATCAAATATATAAACATTTTCAAATAACATAGAAAATTAAATACAATTAAGGATATTTCATTATTAGTTTTACTATAGATATGATAAATTAGTTGGAATAATTATAAGTGTTTATGTAAAAAAACATAAAAGTAAAATAGAAATGTAAAAATTTAGGATACAAACATTTAAGATTTAAAAAATGATAATATAACTCATAGTGTATAAATATATTTAAAATAATTAGAAATAATTTGAAATTAGACATAAAATAGATTGTCTTTTAGTTATGAAAGATTAAATATAAAGAAATAATTTAAATTTTTTTTTAAGAAATGTAAAATAGAAAGAAAAATTAAATTTTATAAAGACAAAGGGGAATTAAAATTAAAATTAAATTTTAGAAAAATTTATTTTAGTAGATTGAGACAAGATATCTTATATAAGAGTTAATTGCAACATGAATAAAGATTTACAAATTATGAAATAAAATTTATTTGATAAAAAATCTAAAAATTGTAAGTATTTATTTTTAATTATTTTATATAAATTTTATTTTTGTATTTATTATTATTTTTAAATAAAAAATTTTAAATATATTTATCAAATTTTTTATTATTTTGCCTTATATTCTCTTAAGCATTGCATTTGACCTTTTTCATTTATATTTAAAATTTAAAACCAAAATTTCTTATTTTAAATTATTTTTAGAAATTTATATTTATTATACTTCAAAATTTTTAGTTATGTAAGTTTACTAAATAATCAATTATATAATTTTTATATTTTATTTAACAGCAAACAATTTTCAAATGCATATTAATAATTTTCAAATAAATTTTATAATTTTTTAATTTAATAAAAAATTTTAACTAAAACTAAGAAAAAAATGATAAAATCTAGTATTTTTTATTAAATTTTATGGATAATATATTTCAACTAAGTTAATATAATACTGAATAAAAAAATATTAATATAATTTATAAAAGTATGACATATAAATAAAAAAGGATGATATATAATTTATATTTAGTACTTATTTATATAAAGTTAATTTTATTTTCTTTAAATAATTTATTTCTTTGCTTATATCATAAATTTATAGATATTTATATTTTATAAAATATAATATAAAAAAAGGAATAAAATATTATATCAACTTGCGGTAAAATTTATGATAAATAATACTTATATTTAGCCTAGAAGTTTGAAATGCTAGTAAAAAATATTTTGATGTACATTACAAGGAGTAAAAATTTCATACTTTTACTTGACATAATTTTTTAAATATAGCAATAAGATGATAAATATTCATATAATTTTCTGAAAAATAAAAAAAAAATTTCAATTAATAAGGTGAAAACTTTTGAAGTTAGAGTTATTATTTAACTAAATTTTTATTATTTGCATATTTTCTCAAGATTTGTAAAATAAAACAAGGTAGCCTTATAAAGAAACAGAATATAGAAATCCAACTATTTTATCATTAAAAACCAATTTTACAGTTAAAAAACCAAATTTTCACATAATTTTATTAAATTTAAAATAAATTTTGTATATCTATATTCTTCTATTAAATAGTTTAAATAAATTAAATACTTTAAAATAAATCATTAATTATATTTATTTAATTTTTTTAATTATTAAAAGTCTATTAATTTTATTTTAAAGCTATTATTATAAAAACTTCTTAATATTAATAGAAATAATCTCTCATTTTCCATAGATACCTATTTACACCTTGATAAATTTTAAATTATAAGTAAGAAAGTAAGCAAATATTAATATATATACAATATCATCTTGGTTTTTAGTAGAACCAAAATATTAAAAAAAAATTTATTTAAATTTATAATTATATTTTCTATCAAATCTTTTATTAAAAGTAACTTATTTTTAACTAAACTTTAACTATTTTAAAAAATTTAGGAAAATAAGATATATTTTTTTTTATTGAAGTATTTAATTAATTATTTACAAAAAGTTTCAAATTAAAAAAATTTATTTTGAAAAAAAAAAAATTTTTGTTTTTAATTTCGAAAATAATTGGATTTCAATATTTTTATTTTTTTTATTTAATTAATAAATTAATAAAACATTCTCATTTCTAACTAAAAATAATATTAATATCATACAGGTAATATCATAGAAATAATATGATATTATCTTAAAATATATTATAAAATAGAATAAAATCAAAGAATGGTATACTTAAAATTTATCCATCTGTGGCTCTCATATTATCAAGTGTTTAGAAAATTTGAAATAAAAAATTTTATAATCTTTATTTAAAAAATATTAATAAAATCTTATATCATAAATAATAAAATTGTTTATTTTATTCTTAAACTTATTAAATTTTAGGAAAAATTATTATTTACTATTTAAAATTAAAAAAATTACAAATAAATTTTAAAACTTTTAGTCTATAATATATAACTTAAAATTTTTATTTTAATAATTAATATTATATAAAATGATTCTTAAAATTTTAATATTTTTAAAGTGTAAAATCTTCTATATATTATCAAAAGTTTTTGATTTAATTTAGAAAATAAAAATTAAATTAAAATTAAATTTTATTATTGAAATTATATTTAAAATATTGGAGATATTATGAAATTGAATTGTATATTAAAACAATTAAAAATAATTAAGCAATCTTTATAATTTCATTTATTTGTATATAATTTTTTTCTTATATTGAAACTAATAAATATGAATGCAATCATTTATTTTTTTATTTAATTTCATAAAAATAAATTTTTAATATTTTTCAAACTAGCTCAATATAATAGCTGAATCTCTTTGAATTATTAAGATATTATAAGATGATAATTTTTGATTTAAAATAGCATCAAAGCTATTCGGTCTAAATAAAGTAATATCTTTCAAAGTTTATTCAACTTTAATAAATATATTGCAAGCAAGATATTTTATAAAAATTTTCTTTTAGAAAACAAAAGGAAGAAATATATTTTTCCTGTTCTTAGAAGATAAAATTTATTTATCAGATAATCTCGAATATTCTTATAGTAATTTTTTAAATCTTTTAACTTAAAAAGCCTATTAAATATATCCTTTTTAAAAGCTCAGGTAACTTAAAGCTTATTAGTTTATAACATAGCTTAATTATTTTAGTAGCGTCGCCTTAATTTGGCTTGTCACATATTAGTTTATATAAAAACTCTAGAATCAACATAAAACTCATTGAATTTCTCATATTTCTCAAAGCACTCATTCTGGAAAATATATCGATGGTTGTTAATCTATCCTTTTTTAGTGTTGATATTTTATTCCAATCTCAGTCCTTTCCAAACTTAATCTTGGTTCTTTTCTTTTGAGCATCAACTTAATGCTAGAGTAGATAGTGTCCATTAATAATTTTTTCCTATATACGTCACTTTCAAATGTACAATAGATCTTAGTTAGGTTTTTTTTAGAGCATTTTATTTTTCTTATTTGCAAAATTTTTTATATCTCTAACAGTTTTTTGTGCTCTAGTCTTCAATAGAATCAGCACATAATTAATCTTCTTTTTATAACTTAATTAATTGTCTAATTTTTTATGTTTGTTTTGCATTAAGTTTATTATTCAATCTCCATAGGATCATCATGGCTTTAATCATAATTTGTTCTTGGCTTATTTAATTAAAGCTTCAAATTTCTTTATTTTATCTTTTGTTCTTTTAATTCTTAACTAAATAGATGTGTAGAAACTTTTAGGCTTAATTCTGTATTAACAGATTATAAATCATTTTAGAGTTATTGATTTATATATCA
>CAMPDV010003255.1:0-60313 GCA_946699065.1 Loxodes magnus | reverse complement strand
TTAAATGAAGACTATTATAATACATGAAAGAAAATAGTATAGGAAGGAGTGGAGACCATATGTGGATACACAAGTCAATAATAAAGAAAATAAAATTACTCTGAGGAAATAAAAAAGCTAAGAAGATAATTTTAAAATTAAGCAAAAATAAGTTAAAAATCTTATAAGATAAGGAAAAAGGGGACATTGCACTCAACATAAAAATGAAACAAGAAGCCAGAAGTAGATTAGAAAACAAGAAAGAAAGATTAAAGAAACTAATTCAATAGCTGTCTGGGAAAGATTAATCAGGGAAATATGAATGATATTTGGAAAGGAATTTAAAAGTACACTAGACAAAAGAAGTTTACTACTTGAACATTGATAAACTAGACCAGATAAATGCTAAATAGGAGTAATAAAAGCCGGAGGAGAGAATTTAATAAATATACTCAAATTAATTTAAAATATAATTCAATCGGGTAAAATACCTAAACAGATTAAAGAATCCTACATTATATTGCTACACAAAAAAGGAAACACAGATGACCCTATGAACCACCATTCAATATCACTTATAAATAACCTTTTGAAAATCATAGATCTCTAACTATTCGAGTAATTAAATCCTTATTTGTAAAGATGAGATGATGAATTATAGTACGGATTTAAAGCAGGTAAATCATGCTCTCAATAAACATTCAATTTAAGAACAATACAAGAATGATTATATTATAACAATTATGAGACTATCATCATTTTTATTGATATCAAAAAGCATTTGATTCAGTAATCAGATAAGATATATGAAAAATACGGAATGTGATCGAAGTACCTGAAGGAGTAATAAGACTCCTAGCAGGCATATATAAAGAGGAGAGCAAAGATTAAGAATAAAGAACTAGTCTCTGAAGAATTTGAAACTTAAAAAGGAGTAAAATAAGGATGTGCCTGCTCCCCGAGATTATTCAATATAATAATAAATTATTTACTGAATGAACTAAAGGAAAAAAAGTTGTGATTACAATACAAATTGAAACGGAACATGGAACAGAAGTAAGATAAGTAGGTGCCCTAGCATATGCTGATGATATTGTAGCATTATTTCATCGAGATTAACTAGAAGATATGACTGATATACTATAATAATGATCATAGCGATATAATTTATAAATTGCGGACAAAACAAAATGAATGGTATGAAATGGTAATGCAAGACAAAATTAGAGATAATCGCAATAAATGGAATATTAATAGAGAAAGTGAAGGAGTTTAAGTATTTGGGCCATTGAATAAGAAAACATTTCATATTAAAAACACCTGGAATCAAGAATCTAAGAATACCAGAAAACCCAAGCATGAATATAAAGTAAATTAACAATTCAGAAAGGAATTATTCCCATATAATGCATCTATAATAATAAAATCCTTTATAAATCAAATATTTGGTTATGGAAGCGATTGTATTTTCATTCATAGAGGAAGTTATAGGAAACAATTCTTTAAATAAATTGTAGATCACGAAGCGTAGATCATTAAGAGCTGCAATAGATGTTCCTTTTCGCATAAAACGAAATCCTGGAGAATGAATTGCAATTCTTTAAACTACAATACTATATGTGATAATGTATGTTAATGTTCAATAGAAAATTGCTCCTAAACTAAGAATCAACATTAGATGGATAATTATGTCAATTAGCAAAGAGGAATAACTATATATTTGAAAACTACACAAGGAAGGTTATGGAGATACTTCAGTTCAATGACAAAATAACAATACAGGATAACTGAAAAGGAACAAATGGAAAAATATTGATAAAAAAAATGATAAAATTCCATAATGATGTAAATTCCATTACACAAATGTAGATTAGGATAACCTGCTAAAAATATCGAAGTGAATGAATGAAAAAATTCATACAAGGAATGCTAAACTATCTAAGATTCAATAAACAAAGAAAACATGAAATATGGTACTTGTTTAGGATAATGGCCAAATTGTAATGGAGCAGCATAAACGATGAAAGAACTAAATCTAATGGAGAGTGAAGCATGTTAGTTCTTTAATTATAGAATGGAAGATGAGATCATATAATAGAAGATTGCAAATAATGCAAAGAGGAAAGAGAATAGTTAATAGAAAATCTCGCGAACGTAAATATCAGTAATAACTAATAAAAATAAGCCTTCCTTAACTTCAGATTGAAAAAATAGTGTGAGGAAATTACAAATTCGAAATTTTGATACGAGTCCTATAAGCAATAAAAAGAAAAGAAATAGGTTGTCACATTAAAAATTTTCTGAAAGATATATTAGAGAAAAGAAAACGAGGCTATATTTAAAAAATTTTATCTTATTAGAAAACAATTGGTAAAAACTACAGAACATGATCCAACTAGCATACTTGAATTTATAATAGTTTATCATGAGGACGAAAATAAAAACTTGATTTAACAGCTTTATAAAAATTAAAAAAAGAAATGTGGAAAGAAACTTGCGATGCGCTAAGAAAAGACTAACAGATATTTTTACCTATCTAAAGACAAATGAAAGAGTTAGAAAAGTAACAGATAGAGAATAGAATTCTACTTTTAAAAAAAAACCTAATGATTGAGATTGACTCTAACTATTCAGATCAGATATAATGAATCTATTGAAGAAGAATTAGAATAATGGAAGAAAATGAGCAGATTCTGGTCAGATAAGATAATTTCCAAGAATATTCTTACTTTTGATTCTCTCTTAATTTGTGGTCAACCTATCAATAGTGAAACCACGTAAATTAATTATTCATATATTAAAAAATATCACCTAAGAAATAGCAGGCTTTTCCAACAAAACCTAATAATTAACCAGACCTTACTAATGACTCCACTTCTTACAATTGGATAAGAAGCTAACAAAGAAGTTTAAGACCTTAAATAAATAGCCTAATCTTTTAAGCTAGTAATTAATAAACTGATAAATGAATAGAGACCTAAGCAAAAATTAAAATAATAAACATTTCTAAGAGATAGAATGATAGGTTACTTAAATCGAAAGGAATTTTAGATAAAAATTTGACCAGAGGATTAGTTAACTGGAGCAAATCAAACTTAACTAACAATCTGATTCAGAATCAAGAAGATAAAAAGAATTCTTCCTTTAACTTCTGCTATTAGAAAATAGAAAAAAGATATTGATACTGATAAAAAAATGGTGGAAAGTTTCTAGAAAGGATTCTATACCTCCTCTTCTAAGCCAAAAAGGAGGGAGGAAGCAGGAAACCACTTCTTGGCAATCATCTTCTTCGCAAATTTAGCCTTTTCTTAATATTAACAACCTTAAAAATCTGGAATTTAACAAGAGTAACGGAAGAAGGTTCAAAAAGCAAGCATACTGAAACACCGACTTCACTAGAGGACCCCAGAAAGCAGGCAAAGTCTGCTTTAACACCAGGAGGTGTCGGAATTTAATCCTTCTGGTAGATGAGCAAGGAAAAGCTCATCCAAGTTGAAATAAACCTTCAGGAAGAGGTCAAGAGACTAAAGAAGGACAACGATAAGCTAATGGAGAATCTGACCAAGCAAGAGAAATCTAGTCAAGATTTATGTCCTAAGAAAGGAAATTAAGTGCATTTTGGAACATATCACAGAGTCAGAACTGATAATCTTAAAATTAGCAAGAGAAACAGACGGAGTTGGGAAACAAGCTTGGAGAAATAGAAGAGAAATTGCAACAGCAAATGAAACTTAATGAGCAAAGAGGTGATCCAATGCTGATAGAGGTAATTGACAGAAGAAGAAGGTTAAGCCAATCAAATTAGTTAAAAGGTGCTTCTATTGTAATTCAGAGAAATATCTATGAAGAAGATGTGAGTAATTCCTAAATTTAAGAACCAGTATTGGAGAAAATAAAGGAAATAGCAAGCGTAGCAAAAGAAAAAGAGATAACTATAACAAAGTAAAATTAGAGAGAGACTATTCATGAACTAGCTTGTAATATTTATAGAAAAAAACCTTTGCTGAACGGAAACATAGTTAGAGACAACAAGAACAAGTAGGTGTGGAGAGGAGTAGAGACTTATAAACTTTTTTTTAATCTCGGAGCAATCTGGAACCGGCATGAAGAGGTGAAAATCCTCGAAAATTGCCAAACTTAACTATTTTATTAATAATAATAAGATATTGATATTGTAAAAATATGGATATAAGGAAAACAAATGTTATAGGTTTAAGGGAAAATAATATTAAGAAACGGAAAGGAGAATTTAAAGCCTATTTAAGATTTATTGCACACTAAACGGAAATATGTATTAGAAACAAAAATTTTAACCTTACTTAGAAGCTCCAAAGATTACTGATGCACTGAGATGATTCGAGACATGAATGATAGGATTTGTTTTCCAAACATTAGCAAGAAGAGAAAAAGCAATTTATAATGATTTACGACCTGGAAAAGTCAGATGAATACGATATAAAAGATTTCTGATAAGAAAAGAATTCTACAAAATCTAATATGTGGTTAACCAAATAAAGGTGACACCACAATAACAAAATAAGTTATGCTATGTAAAAAAATGAAAATAAGTAATGAAAATCTTATTATATTATGGAATAATAAAAACTATAAATTGAAACAATAATAAATAATCAGTATTTCTTGTACTTTGAAAATATGGAAATAAGAGAAAACACGAAAAGGTGATTTAAGAAAGGTTTATATAATATGGGCAATGTAAAGAAAAATGAATTTTAATATTAAAAAAGAAAATTGATAAATAAATAAATAAATTTGATTACAGAGTGCGGTAGCACTCTCGTTGGTGCGCAGCTCTTTAAAAAATGTTTCATACTGACAAGAATGTTTGTTACTGATAAAATTATCAGGATACTGGTAGACCTTGTTCAATACTGGTATAATTATTCAGAACTGATAAAAATGTTCAATGCTGATATAATTTTAGAATACTCGTAATCTTTAATATTTGTTGGAGGTCCAAGGACATGGCAGGATTGTGTCTCATTGCATCACCAAAGCAGAGGACGATATGTGTCAATTATGGGTACTTAAATTCCCCACCTCTGATGAAGCTCGCAATATTATTTCTTTTTCGTTCAGAATTAAATCTAAACTAAGCCAATGCTGAAGGTCTAAGAATCTTATGTCTCGAGGCCAAACCAAAGCAGAGGAAGACATAAATTCGATATGGGTACTTAACTTCCCAACCTCCGATGAAGATGACCTTGTTGTTCACCTTCGAACAATGAACAAAGCAATTTTAAAAAATTAGTATATGATGATAAATCAGTTATTTAATCAAAAATTTACAATATAAATAAAGGAAAATAAACAATATATAAATAAAGCTAATATAAATTAAGAAGAAAATAAAATATTGTTAACATTAATTTTCTAAATTATATTTATGTATTATTAATGAAAGATAAAATTACATTTTCCTAAAGGTATTTTTTATTTTATTTTACTTGCTTTGTTAAGTTTACTCCTTCATTAAAGTATGTGAGTTTAATTTGTATAATTTAAATAAAAAATTAATAAAAACTATCTTACATATGTAAATATAGAAAACCAGTTTTGGATATAAAATAAACTCAAGCATTTATTAAATAAATATAATTGTATATTTGATTTTTATATTAATATAATAAAATTTAAAGTTACAAAAATATATTTTCCAAAGTAAAATTATAATAAAAAATCAATCTTTTATTATTTATTCGTTCCTTCACTATTTAAATAAAAAGATTTACTATATCATTATATTTATTTTAGCAGTATTTTTATAAATAAATAAGTTTTCGACCTATAGCTCAGTAAATTATCCAAATGATACAGATTGGGCTAAAACAAAAAAAAGAGATATATATGTATATATATACTGCTAATATATTATTTATATATTATTTATATATTATTTATATGTCCTATACTGTTAAGTTATTATAAATTTAAAAAATTCGAATTCCATTTTCTCATTTCAGTCTAAACTTAAACTCGAAAAGTGGGTCCTTATAAATAAAAGGACAAATTTCCTTTTAGGAATATTTTTAGCTTCATTACCCTAAGAGTATAACCATTCTAAGAAACCTAAGATTAAAATTCATTTTGTTTTCCACATCATAAACTTCCACTCTAAAAATCGATTTCTAAAACATAAAACTATTCAGCTTCAATTTCTACTTTGGATTTTTTCTCAAAAAAAGTTATTAATAATATTCTTATTAAAAATATTAACACTTGAATTATAGTTATTTTTCAATGACATCTTAATTTTAATAAGTTGCTTGATTTCCTTTTATTAATTCTAATAGTTGATTATAAGCCATTTATTATTAAGAAACCGAAGGATAAATAGATAATCCATAAAATTAGCAATCTTTATTCATTTTAAAACATAAATATCCTTTCTTTCCTCCTACCTCTCAAAATATATTATCATCAACACTTTTATTTAAAAACAAAATAATAATATTTGATGAAAATATTCTAATTTTACTTTTGTTCAATATCTAAAAGTATTTTATTTTGTTCTGCCTCTTCTGATTCTCAAATACTCAATAAATAAAGTTAAATTAAAGACAATAAATTTTCTTAGTGATAATCTAAATCATTTTATCTCTCTATTTAAATCTTATTTTAAAACTAAAAGATCTAAAATTTCTAAGTCATCTAAGTTATGTTTATAATAATACTCTTCTACTGTTAAAACTTATTCTTTTTCATTTTTCTTTTTTATTAAATTTCTTATTTTTAAGTTTCTTATTTTTATTAGTAGACTATCATTTTATTATTGCCACCTACATTTATAAAAACTCTAAATAAGTTATTCATTTGAATGTCAGAAAACTCTTTTTATATTTTATTTTCTTCTTTCATTATTTTAGTTTCTTTATATGAGGCATGAAGAATTTGCTTATATTAAGCTCAGAATTAAAATATTGCATGTTAGTTATAACTTTAAGTAAGTTGTGATTTAAGAAAGTTAATTTTTTATAGAGTGTAAGTAATGCTAGTTTTAATATTATTGTAGTTGTTCTGTTTTATTATTTAGATTTAAGTGTTATACTCTACTATTTTAGTTAGTTTATTTAAAGATTTAGTTTTTATTAGATTTCTTAAATTTATTGAATCACTTTAGTTTTGTTTTGTATTTCATAGTTACATCTAATCTATAGAGTTTTATAAGTTGAGAGAGAGTTGTTTTAAAGTTGTATTATAATAGATTTTATTGTTCTTAGTTTCTTTATTTTTGATATAACTGTTCTAAAATACTTTAATCATTATTAACTAGATGACAGGAGTAAGAGACATTTTATAATCGAAGGGACACATAAACTATTAAATAAAGAAGTAATTTTAGCAACAGTTAAGGCAGATATTTTTTCCACAGTCTAAGAGTTTAGGAAGATTATCGGTTAGATTATAAGAATTAGAGCAAAGAGAGCAATGGAATGGAAGACTTAGTTAAGTTTTTTCCATTTTATAATTTATCAGTTTAAAACAGTTAAAATGATGATTTGATAATTAAAATAAAAGTATAAAAATATTTAATAATTAGATGTATTTAGTTAATAAAAAATTTTTAAACTTAGAAATAAATTTATTGGATATGAATAGTTAAATATTTAATACTTAATAATGGTTTATATTCTTTTTATTTCACTGAATTATTAAACAGTTAAATAATTTTTTTTATTTTAAGGTTATTATTAATAAAGATATTTTATAAAAAAGTGAATAAGACAAATATTATCGCGAATTTTTATTTATTTTCTTTTTATAATTTATTAACAAAAAAATTATTTAAAATTATTTCCTTTTAAATATTTTAAAACTGGTAATTTTTCAGAGATTGAGATTTTTAAATTTACTTTTTATATTATAATATTCTTACTAAACTCCTCATTTTCTAATTTATTTCTCTCTGTGATCTATCATCTGTTTTACCATTCTTTATTTCTTGTTAATTGGTTCCAAATTTATTGCATTTTTAGTATATCCTTCCTTGAAAAAATTCAGTATATTTTCCTAAATTAATATATTCTCTTTCTTTCTCTTTAGTATCTATTTTTTTTTAATATGCTTTTTTTTCTTTTCTAGATAAATTAGCACAATCACTTAAAGTATTTTTCCCGTCTATATAAATTTTATTTCTTCAAAATTAGTTTAGCATGTTTCTCCAATCATATAAAAATAGAATTTTTCTATAAATCCATTTTATCTCCAATTTGCAAGTTGATTTTGCGTTCTTAGTTCCTTTGATGTTGAATTTTGATTATTTTCTTCAATATTTTCAACCAGTCCTATCTACTTCTATTCTAGTTTTAGTTTGACTGATATCATCTTGAGATATATTTCAAAATATGTTTAGTTCTCTTTCTAAGATCATACGTCCTTGATTCTATGTCTCTACTATTTCAAGTTTTTCAAATAAGCTACTTATTATGCTTCTTTAGCTTCTTGATCTCTTCCTAAAGGTCCAACACCATTTAATCAGATAGCCATAGCTTACTTGTTACTCAGTAGATAAATCCGAGATTTTCGAGTTAAAGAAATTTTTGACCTATTTCTTAGTTTTCTCATCAGAGGTAAGAGTTTAAATTTAAAAAGCACCACTTTTAATGGATTTCCTTTTTCCTTGAAATTCTAGAATTATAATTACTTCTACTTATTGGGAGCAAGAAACTTTTCTAATTCTTTGCATCTTTTCCATTTTTAATTTTATATAGTGAAATAATAAATTTAATCTATCTTTATCTTATTTGTTATGATCATAAATATTAAAATTTTAGTTATTATTATATCATTATATTTTATCGTTATCTTTAGAGAATTCGCAATCAATCAAATTCTTTATTGAGAATACTGTATACATTTTTATTAAATGTTCTTAAACGGGTAATTAAAGCCTGTTTGAAAAAGCTTTATCAATTTAATATGTAGATCAACCATTTTTCTTGAATTATTCAACTAGTTATAAGTTTTAGTTTTAATTTAAACTCATTTTTCACTAATATAAGATCTCAGATCATAGAGTATGTAGCACTCAATGATTTGCAGCTCTTTTGATAAAGTTTTTTAAGGTTTATAAAGTTGAAATCTTTCCATGTACTATCATTCTCTTAAAGTCTTGTCTTTTATAGAGCGGTAATCGGATTGCTTCTCTAAGAGACTTTAGTAATTGTCATCTTTCATCAAAGCACGTTATATTTGATGCCCTCCAGTTCTGTCTCTTTTAGCTCCTGTCAAGATTCTTGATCGGTTTTTCGTCTATAGGATAATTTGTGACACCAGAAGTTAGTAAATCTCAGTTGGAGGAGTGATCCTGCATATTTAAATTATAAGTAAAATGAAGTGAAATAATAATTGATGAACTATTAAATAATAATTTAAAAATAAATCTACACTTAAAATAAATTAAACTACTTTCCTAATAACTAACTTTCATTATATCATTTTAATTATTTCTTCCTCTAAATCTTATAGTCTAATTGACAATCCTCCTAAAAATATATCCCTTAAATCTAAATAATAAACAGAACAACTACAATAATATTAAAACTACCATTACTTAACTCTATAAAAAAATTAACTTTCTTAAATCATAATTTACTTAAAGTTATAACTAACATGCAATATTTTAAATTTTAACTTAGTATAAGCTAATTCTTCATATCTCATATAAAGAAACTAAAATAATGAAAGAAGAAAATAAAATATAAAAAGAGTTTTCTGACAATAAAATGAATAACTTATTTAGAGTTTTTATAAATGTAGGTGGCAATAGTAAAATGATAGTCTACTAATAAAAATAAGAAAATGAAAAAGAATAAGTTTTAACAATAGAAGAGTATTATTATAAACATAATTAAGAAGATTTGGAAATTTTATAAAATTTAGCTTAATATTAATCATATTTTTTACTTATGATAATAGAATAATTTATTTAGCATATATGTAAATTTATCATAGAGAATTTAAACATTAATCATTATAAAAAAGAATTAAAAATATTAAACTTTAAATGAAATGATAGAGAAAAAACTGAAAGTTACTTACTCATCCTTAAAAAATAATCTAAAATTTTGCTTAAAAATTTAAAAACCTAATAGCAGATTAAACTATTTTAATTACTTTAAGAAAATACCACTAACTTTTTATATTTAAAAAAATAATATAAAGTATAATAAAACATCTTATACTCTTTCTTATGTAATTACCAAATCTGTTCTCAAATATTAACTTTTTTGAGAAATCAGAAAAATTTTTTCATTTAGAATGCACTCTTACTTATCATAAAAATTTTAAGATTTTATACTTGCACACTTCTCTAGTTATAAATAAACATTCGCTTAATTGATCATAATTAAATTAAATTAATAAGTAAACATCATTTTAATTAATTTCAACTAAAAAATTTATTGGAAACTCCTTTCCGATTTGCACAACCCGACGCTCTCTTTTTATGGAATAACAGGGATATCCTGTTGTTCTCCAGGCACAGCTGCTAGGGAGATCCATCGCTATGAGCAGCCAGACTTCAAGCCCCTACAAGAGCGGATAATCTCAAAGACAGCGTTCCCTTCAGAAAATGACTCTGACCAGGGACTTTCTCAGCGACAGGAAAGGAACTTGTTCCAAGCCATAAAACCAGAAAGTTTAGTCACGAAGGTCAATCTCAGCTCCCACCATCTTTTTATTTCCTTTTTATTTTGATTAAATCTTACTTTAATTATCAGAACTATAATCTTTTAATTTACAATTTTTCATTTTAAAAAATATAATTTGACTATTTTTTATTGAATATGGTTGTTTTTATTGTTAAATGAAATAAAATAATTTTAATTTATTTAATAAATAATATGCAATTATAAAAAATTAAAATTGAAATATTTATTTAACTTTTTTATCTTTATCACATTTTTTAATTTCAACAACTTATTTATTTTATAAAATTTAGCTATTATTAATAAGATTTTCTTCTTATTTATGTATTTTAATTATATTTCATTCATTATTAATTTAATGTATCTTAATAATTTATATTTCTCATTCTAATTGTGATCATTTTCCTATTCTGTATCTATCATTTTCTTATTTTTCGATATTCTATCTTTTTCAATATCCTATCATATTTAATTTTTTTATAGCTTGCTTTATTTTTTAAGTTGCTATAATCATTTTTTTTTCAAACTCTAAGCTTAAAAATAAAAAAATAGTGAAAATTTAGATATGAAGTGTAAAAATTAACTGAAGCAATAAAGCAAATAAATAGTGACATCTGTCTATAGAATACAATAATAAAAGTATGGAAGCTTGAAATATTAGATGTTGAGAATGAAGTTAATATTAAATTTAAATATTCATTAATATTTTTAAATTAATTTTGAGCAAATTACTTTAAAATTTATGAAGCTTTACTTTTAATTAAAAAAGATTATCTTCTTAAGACTTTTATTTTCAAATAAAATAGAATCATAATAGTTAATAGCAATAGCTTATCTTAGTTTAGAATAAATATTCTTTTTAATATAAAAAGATGTGAAATAATAAATTAAATTAATTTAATCTTAAAATAAAACAAATATTTTTATATTTAATTTTGAATGAGAATATATACTTTGTAAATTATAAAATAATAAAAAAATCTTACCATTTAAGTTTAAATAAATGGAAGTTAAATCGAATGTTAAGAGAAATTTATAATTGTTTCTTATGATTAATTAATATTTTTTATAAATATTTTCAAACTGCTGAAACAAACACGAAAGAAATTTTGAATTTATAAAGAAAATTAAAAAAATTGATAATATTACAGTAGAATAAATTATATTAGTGTTTATATTTTATTTTTTTATTATTTTTAATTAAATATAAAAATCAAATAAACTTTCAAAAATAAAGCTACTAATAACTATTTATTAATTTTAATTGGATTAAAATCTATAATTTTACACAAATATCTTAAATATATTTTTATATATAGCATTTAAAAAGTAAACACTAGATTTTAAAAAAAAGTTAGTTAATTATATTAAATTACTTTTTTTATATTTTAATTGTAAGAAATAATTAATTTTATGTTAAGTTATAAAAATAGTATAATTTAAATAAGTAATTTATCTATATTTAAAATTTATATAAAAGATTAAATAAACAATAATAAAAAAAGGGAATAATCTGTCCATCTCTTAAGAATTACTTAGAAACTTAAGAAGAAAGCAGCAAAATAAATAGAGAAAAAGCAATAACAACAAGAGGAATCGAGTTCCTCATCAGAAGGTAAAGTTATGACCGGAACTTCAAAGATAGAAAAACCTTAAAATTAAATTGACCAAAAATTATAAAATAAATACGACCAAATTAAAAAATTTATCTAAAAGTATGAAGAAACAATCTGCAATTAAGGGAAAAATCAGAGAATTAATGAAAAAATAATGACGACTAAAATAACGAGGTATTAATACTATGCGTTCAGTTATCTAAAAAGTTTATAATAGAGAAATAACTTTATGAATAATCACAATCGATAGTTATTTCATAAAAATCATGATTATAGAAAAATTCTTAACTAAATTAATTTATTAAGAAAAATAATAAGAAGAAAAACTGAAAAATTTACAAAATCGAATAGAGAAATTGAAAAAAAAATTTAGAAGGAAAGTCAGAAAAAAGCAATCAAAAACTGTTACTACTGCAATTCAGCCTACCATATTTTACTACAATGTTGAATATGAAAACAACTAAGGATAAAAGAAGAACGAAGAATCGGAAGAAGTCTAAATAAATTCTGAATAAACTCTGAATAACGGAAAATGGAATCTACTAGTAGAAACCTTTATCAAAAATGAAATTATCTATTATTGGTAGTTACTACATATAAAAAAGATTGTGGCATTCATCCACGTAAAAAAAATGGCAGTAAGTATCTGGTTGAAAGCCAAGGGAAGCTAAAACTCTCAAAATTTAAGTATATTATTATTATAAGAAAAAAATGTATTGAAATAAAAAATTTAATTTTGATTAAGATTAACTTAAAAGTTAGTCTCAAGGAACTAAAATATTTCTTTTAAACCTTAAGTAATAAAAGCAATAAGAATTAGAAAATTAGAACAATAATTACATACTAAGTTGTAATTCTCAGCTATAATTAAACCTTAAAAGCATCTTAAGTCGATGTTACACTTGAGATTTCTTTGATTTTTTTGGACTGAATAAATTAATATGCAACATGCTTTTTAACCAGATCTTTAATTTTAAGCATTAATAAAATTAAAAGCAAATCAATGATAAAAAGAGAATATAAAATTAAGTAGAAGAAATTTGGATTTATATCGTAAGAAAGAGATTCATATCTCTTCCAAAGGATATACTATGAACAAAATTGCTGAATTATTTACAATTACTCCTTAATATTTAACTAATTGATTATTTTTTTGCATTAATCATTTAACTCTTTA
Organism: Loxodes magnus; assembly: GCA_946699065.1. Taxonomy (NCBI): domain Eukaryota; phylum Ciliophora; class Karyorelictea; order Loxodida; family Loxodidae; genus Loxodes; species Loxodes magnus. The sequence continues at coordinate 46,871 of CAMPDV010003255.1, read as the reverse complement.
AAGTTTATTTATATAATTTTTTCATAGATTTTCATTATTTTGTTGATTAAAAGTCCTTTCAGTAGAAATTTTAAATATTATTGATTCTTCTTCATTTTCATATTTTAATGTTATCCAGCTCAGTTATTGCAAGTATAAATTTGTTCGTGCTTTTCATTTGTGTCTATCTCTATTATAGTAATTTGTGGCTTTAAATTTCTTTCCAATTATTTGCAGTCGAACAATAAAATGTATATAAGTTTGACCTGCTTTCTTCTTAATTTTATTTTGAAAAATCTACTATTTCCTACTAAATGTTTTAATTTCTTCAGCTTATCATCTCTTTATTACTCTTCGTCCTTTAATATCCATTTAGATTTTAGGTTTGATATTAAAGAACCACTATGAGTATTAGAAAGTTGAAAGTACTCATTTACATTCCTTGAGTTTTTATCATACTAGTGATCAGGTAAGAGATTCCTCTTTTATATCTTAACTTTAAATTAGTAATTCTTATTTTTCTTGCTTTATTATGAATTCTCAGTTTGCGTTCAGTGAAGTTAACTTAAATACGCTTATTATAGATTGACTGATACCTAAAAAGATAGTATGATATATAATTATCTAATTAATAGGCTATAAGGGAATTGCTAAACTATATCAAACTTGATGATACAGATTTATTTAAATATCAACCAGTATAAATGGAATTTTGGACTAACATTATCAGAACTTAGTATTTTTAAATTAATAATGGTAAATTATTGATTTAATGTAAGAGTTTTGGTTGAAATCTCAAACTATCATTTTTCTGGAATACATCAGTATAATCTCTGAATGTCTCTTTTTCGAAACATAGATATCTTAAAAGCTCTACAACTAATTAAAATTTATGAAATCTATTGAGAATAATAAAAATAAAGAAACTATAAAAAATAATAATCAATTTATTTGAAATTCTAGATATATCTAAAATATCTTAAATACAAAGTTTAGTAAACAGATATTACTCCTAATTTTCACAGGAGATACTAGCAAGTCTAAAGTATATTTATATTAAAAATGATAATTAAAACAATTATTAAATATAAATAAAATAATTATATTAAGTATCTAGAAATTACTCATTTTTAATATAAAAGTATTTATATTCAACTTATCAAAAATATTTTTATTAAATCTAAAATAGTAAATCAATTATTGATAAAAAATGCTTTATAATTTATAATTAACTGTTTATATCAAAAGATTATTAAAGTCAATTATAAATTATATTTAAATTATATACTTTTGTAACTAAGTTTAAGTAACTATTAATATAGAAATTTCTTTGCAAGCTTTGATGAATATAGAACTAGTTATTATATATATATAAAATGGATATCGGCTGCGGTCGGGAGACCTAGTAGACAAGCTGGTGCAGTGTATACTGCAGTTGCGAATATTTAGGACTAGATGCCACCCACAAGTAAGGGTGGATAAGCTCGGAAGAGACAAACCTAACTTGTCTGAGGGTTCTCGCTATCAATATGAAAGTTTGATTGGCGGGCCTTCTATTTAAGGACTTAATAATTAATTCTTATTTGGAACTTATTCAAGAAGATTGGAGCATTTGATTCTAGATTCGAGAATAATGTTTAATAAGTAGATTCTCCGATTGGAGTAGCTGACATGACTCATTGGACTTCTATAAATTTAACAAGAAACATTAGAACATTTTTCATAATATTAAATATTAATATTGAAAGAGCTGCGCGTCAATGAGGTGCTACACGCTCTATAATAAAATTTATTTATTTTAATTTATTTATTATTAAAAAAATATAATAATAAATAAAATTATTTTCAATTATTAAAAATAAAAGTATTTTTGGATTAAGATACAGTTAAAATAAGAAATCTATATTAATGAAGAAAATAAAAACTTTATATAAATTATTGTTTAAGGTAAAATATTTACTCTTATAATTTAAAATTTTTCTGTAATAATCTCATCTATAATAATCTTAAAAGGAAGAAAAATAAACTTCTAAATTATAATATTTATTTAAAGTAGCATTTCCCTTTTTATAATAGATAATTATAAAAGATAAACTAAAAATATTAAATAATTATAGATTTTATTAATTAATATATTAAAATTATTATACAATAATGAAAAGATGGTGGAGCTGAGAATTACCTTCGTGACTAAACTTTCTGGTTTTATGGCTAGGAACAAGTTCTTTCCTGTCGCTGAGAAAGTCCTGGTCAGAATCATTTTCTGAAGGGAACGCTGTCTTTGAGATTACCGCTCTTGGTAGGGTGCTTGAAGTCTGGCTGCTCATAGCGATGGGTTCTCCCTAGCAGCTGTGTGCCTGAGAACAACAGGATATCCCCGTTATTCCATAAAAAGAGAGCGTCGGATCTTATAATCGGAAAGGAGTTTCTTATCCCAAAAACTCTTTTTAGTTGAAATTAATTAAAATATTTCTATTATATAAAATAGTATATATAAAAGTATTTATTATAAAATCTCTAAAGCCCATATTATTTTTGCAGCAATATGAAATAGAAAGATTTTAATCCTTTCAATTTTATAAACTACTTAAAATTTGGTTATAATTTAAAATTAAATGAAAATATAAATAAATTATAATATGTTGATTTTATAATTAATAACTTAAACTTTATTATTTGATTATTATTTTTATTTCATTTTTTAATTTATTTTTATCTATTAAATTTACTAATAACTTTCCCTTTTTTAATTAATTTATAATTTTTATTCTTTTAGTTTTTGGTTAATATTAGTATTCATCTTATTAAAATTTAAATCAATTAGCATTGTGATTAAGGTAAAATTATCTAATTTAATTATTGATATTTATAGATTTTATCTCTCTAATTAATTAATAATAAGCTTTATGATAAATAATAATTAAATCTTATAAAATTATTTTTTTATACTTCATATAATATCTCTAATAGCTTTTATATTAATCCTACCAATATTTTTAAAAGTCTTTTTTTTAAATGAAAAAAACCCGGGAATCTAAACCTTAACTATCTAGTCTTAAAGATTAATCTTAAGTCTCAGTTAACTAAGAAGAACAAAGGATTCAAAAAAGATAAATCTACTCCTGTTAAGGATTGGGAAATACTGAATTTCCTAGCAAACTGAAAAAGCTTGAGGAACCCCATGAGCAAGACATTATTTAGCTTTATTCATTAATTGAGAAAATGAATACCGAAATATAGATCCTAAAGGCGGAAAGCTTGAATCTTCGGCTTCTTTTGTTAGATAGAAAAAAGGAAGATCAAAACTCGGAAAGTAAATTTTAGTTTTAAATTGAAGCCTTAGCTTCCTAATTTGAACTATTTTAAAAAAACCTAGAAGCAAATCAATAGAAAATTAAAGAAGAAATTCGATTGTCAATCAAAAAAAACTAACCTCAATCAGATAAAATGGATAAAAATTTTAATTCAAGCCCTCAATAAAACGTTGCTATTGTTGTCAAAAGGTTGGAAATTTTTGGAGGTAATGTCCGAACTGAAGAAGAATGTTTGAGCAGGCACCATAAAGAATTTGGAACATCGAGGAGACTTTATTGTAACTACTTTGGAGGTATTTACAGAAAGTAAGCTGATATGCGATGATCTAAGTGTGACACTAATCAAACAAGATCTTAGTAATTAATAGTAACAGAATTAATAGCTTTAAAAGGACAGCAATGACCTTAGAAATTTGTTTAGAGAAGCTGGAGAAAAATTACAAGAAGATGGAAAGAACAATTCTATGAACTTATTGAAGAGAAAGAAGAATTATCTCAGTTTGAAATTGATTCAGATGAAGACATGTATAGTTGAGTATTGAATATAAAAACTTTTATTGTATTTAATTTGAGGAAACAATTCCTCTAATTAAAGATGACCCTAACCCTTATAGTTAAAATTTATTAATTAAAAGTCTTTTTAAGGATTAAATATAATATAAACATTGATTTAAAACTGCTTTAATTACTATTAATGCCTTTATTTTATGTAAATAATAATAATTTCTGAAATAAAATTATTATTTTTAAAAATGTTTTAATAGTAAAAAATAAAATGGAAAAATTCAAAAGAGCTATTTTTACCACCTCAAAGAAGCTAGAGAGGAAACTTGAATCCTATCTTGGATAGTTTTTTCCCTCAACCATAACTTTTTTCTTAATCCTAATAACTAGGAGAGGAACAAAAACGAGCTCAGAAGACAACACATGTGATTCTTCGACCTCATAAGAGAAACCAAGGAAGGAGATGAAGTTTGTTCTTCACTAGGCGGCTTGGAGTTCAATCCTTCTACCAGATGAGTATGGAATAGCTCATAAAAGTGGTTCAGAACCTCCAGGAGGTTAGAAAGCTGTAAAAGTACAATGAAAAATTAATGGAGAATCTGAACAAGCAAGAAGAATTAAAATCAAGACTCATATCTTAGGAGAGAGATCTAAGAGCTTTCTGGAACATATTTCAGAGTCCGAACAGCTAATCCAAGAATCAAGATTAAAAATGCAGAGAAATTAACGGACAATAAACACAACTAGTAGAACATCAGCAAAAATTTCAAAGGTAAATTGAATCAAGGGATAAGAAATAAGACAATACGGAGGTCGAAGAAATTAAAGTTGACAAAACTTTATATAAGCGAGAAGTTAAATCCTACTAATGTCTACTAATGTGGCTCAAATGAACATTTATGAAGGAAGTGTAGGAAATTCCTAAATTTCAAAAAGAGTTACTGGCAAAAGCTAAGATAACAGAAGGAAAAAAAGGAAGAGGTATCAACAGCTCAAACTAAGAAGGAGTAGAAAATAGTTATGGATGAACGCTCTTGGAATATATACAAGAAAAAAGGCAACTAGTGATGGAAGAGAAACTAGAGACTATAAGAGCAAGCAAAATAGGATAGTAGGTGGAATACGAACATTTAATTTTAGGCTCCGGAGCAATCTCGAGGAAAGATAGAAATAAGTTGAAATACATAAATGAAGGTAAAACACTTTTAATCATAAACTAACATTACATAAGAAAACTAAAAAAGAGAAAATATACAGGACACTAATAAACTGACCAAAATTTTTGAAATATAGTAAAATATATCAAAAAGTTTCATGGTCTCAAAATATTCTCATATTACTAAATTAATTAGAATCTATATAATTGGATGAAAATAAAGCCAGATTAAATTTAAGTTAACTTTAAATTTTATAAGGAAGCTCTCAAATTTAATTATTGTATCCATAATATAAGAATGAATCATATAATTATACAAATTATAATTTTAATATTTTTATCTAGTTTATATGAATAAATTAAACTTATCTTAACATCTTATTATTTTAAGATGAAACAGAAATATAAATTTAGCGCTCTCTTTAATTCTATTAGAATTAGATAAAAAATGTAGTTATATAACTCAAGCTATTTAGTTCAAAGGAATGAACTTTAATTAATTAGATAACTATTAAAAATTATTATTTCATTCAAATTAAGAGATTTTCTAATCAACTGGTTCTTATTAACTCGAAAAATATAAATATGCATCTAATAATTAATTTCTTACCTTCAATCAAATTATCATTATAAATGAGACGATCTTTAATTTATTAATCAACATCTAGCATATAAGAAATATTATTAAACTTGCTTTTATTTAATTTTTTGAATTTTTAAAAATAAAGATAATTAAATTCTATTAGACCAAAGATATTAATTTCTTTATGTATGCAAAGTTAATTACTCTATCTTTATAAATATTTAATTTAATCATTTGATAGGTTTGCTAACTTATTTACAAGAGTATCATTATTATTTAATTCAATATTAAATAGCTTTTATATTCTTTTTTCTTAGTTATATTTGCTTTTTATTTTTTCTTATATTTTATTCATAATTTTTAAATATGACCGTCAGATTAAAGTTGAGAGAACTAGGTAATCTGGTACAGTGTATACTGCATTGCCGATCATCTCACATTAGATGCCTGATAAAAATGGAAAAATTCGGATAAGACACACCTAACCTACCTAAGAGTTATAACTAGAAGAATAAAAATGTGACTGAGGAGCTATTTATTATATTTAATTCTTATTGGATATTATTTTAGAAGACTGGAACATTTAATAAAAAAAATGTTAATAAGAAGATTCCCCATTTAGAAAGCTGACGTGACTCATAGGATGACTAGATTAAGATAGTATAATTAATGAGAACAGTTATATTACATTAGCAGCTAATTCGTGGCAAATCTATTAATGCTGATGTTATGTAAATTAATTAATTTTTTTATTAAAGAAACCTATTTTACCTCTTTTTCTTATTTTCTTAATAATTTTTTTATTTTTATTTGACTAAGCCATTTCTTTCTCCTCCCTTAAATATTTAATATAATTACAGCTGATTAAAATTAAGAAATCTACTTATAGGAAAGAACTTTGTTTTATAAGCAAAACTAATGAGAAAAATAAAATTGCATGCAGCAATTGATTGGTAAATTATATGGAATATGTATAATATAAAGATTAAAAAGATAAAAGGAATAGCTATAAATAAGTAAGTTTATAAACTTTCATAATATATATGTAATTTATAAAGTTATTCTCTTTAGTTAAAATAGCTTATTAATCTTTTCTTTTCAATTCAAAGTTATCACTATACCAACCTGATAATTTCCTACTCCTTTATTTTTACATGATGTTTCTCTATTTAATATTATATATTCTATCAGAAACTAAAAAGAAAACAGATATAAGATTAATTCAAGAATTAGCAGGTTAAATGGGATTTAAAACATATAAATGAAGACTATTATAATACATGAAAGAAAATAGTATAGGAAGGAGTGGAGACCATATGTGGATACACAAGTCAATAATAAAGAAAATAAAATTACTCTGAGGAAATAAAAAAGCTAAGAAGATAATTTTAAAATTAAGCAAAAATAAGTTAAAAATCTTATAGATAAGGAAAAAGGAACATTGCACTCAACATAAAAATGAAACAAGAAGCCAGAAGTAGATTTAGAAAACAAGAAAGAAAAGATTAAAGAAACTAATTCAATAGCTGTCTGGGAGAGATTAATCAGGGAAATATGAATAATATTTGGAAAGGAATTTAAAAGTACACTAGACAAAAGAAGTTTACTACTTGAACATTGATAAACTAGGACCAGATAAATGCTAAATAGGAGTAATAAAAGCCGGAGGAGAGAATTTAATAAATATAACTCAAAATTAATTTAAAATATAATTCAATCGGGTAAAATACCTAAACAGATTAAAGAATCCTACATTATATTGCTACACAAAAAAGGAAACACAGATGACCCTATGAACCACCATTCAATATCACTTATAAATAACCTTTGAAAATCATAGATCTCTAACTATTCGAGTAATTAAATCCTTATTTGTAAGATGAGATGATGAATTATAGTACGGATTTAAAGCAGGTAAATCATGCTCTCAATAAACATTCAATTTAAGAACAATACAAGAATGATTATATTATAACAATTATGAGACTATCATCATTTTTATTGATATCAAAAAGCATTTGATTCAGTAATCAGATAAGATATATGAAAAATACGGAATGTGATCGAAGTACCTGAAGGAGTAATAAGACTCCTAGCAGGCATATATAAAGAGAGAGCAAAGATTAAGAATAAAGAACTAGTCTCTGAAGAATTTGAAACTTAAAAAGGAGTAAAATAAGGATGTGCCTGCTCCCCGAGATTATTCAATATAATAATAAATTATTTACTGAATGAACTAAAGGAAAAAAAGTTGTGAATTACAATACAAATTGAAACGGAACATGGAACAGAAGTAAGATAAGTAGGTGCCCTAGCATATGCTGATGATATTGTAGCATTATTTCATCGAGATTAACTAGAAGATATGACTGATATACTATAATAATGATCATAGCGATATAATTTATAAATTGCGGACAAAACAAAATGAATGGTATGAAATGGTAATGCAAGACAAAATTAAGAGATAATCGCAATAAATGGAATATTAATAGAGAAAGTGAAGGAGTTTAAGTATTGGGCCATTGAAATAAGAAAACATTTCATATTAAAAACACCTGGAATCAAGAATCTAAGAATCCAGAAAACCCAAGCATGAATATAAAGTAAATTAACAATTCAGAAAGGAATTATTCATATAATGCATCTATAATAATAAAATCCTTTATAAATCAAAATATTTGGTTATGGAAGCGATTGTATTTCATTCATAGAGGAAGTTATAGGAAACAATTCTTTAAATAAATTGTAGATCACGAAGCGTAGATCATTAAGAGCTGCAATAGATGTTCCTTTTCGCATAAAACGAAATCCTGGAGAATGAATTGCAATTCTTTAAACTACAATACTATATGTGATAATGTATGTTAATGTTCAATAGAAAATTGCTCCTAAACTAAGAATCAACATTAGATGGATAATTATGTCAATTAGCAAAGAGGAATAACTATATATTTGAAAACTACACAAGGAAGGTTATGGAGATACTTCAGTTCAATGACAAAATAACAATACAGGATTACTGAAAAGGAACAAATGGAAAAATATTGATAAAAAAAGAGATAAAATTCCATAATGATGCAAATTCCATTACACAAATGTAGATTAGGATAACCTGCTAAAAATATCGAAGTGAATGAATGAAAAAATTCATACAAGGAATGCTAAACTATCTAAGATTCAATAAACAAAGAAAACATGAAATATGGTACTTGTTTAGGATAATGGCCAAATTGTAATGGAGCAGCATAAACGATGAAAGAACTAAATCTAATGGAGAGTGAAGCATGTTAGTTCTTTAATTATAGAATGGAAGATGAGATCATATAATAGAAGATTGCAGATAATACAAAGAGGAAAGAGAATAGTTAATAGAAAATCTCGCGAACATAAATATCAGTAATAACTAATAAAATAAGCCTCCTTAACCTCAGATTGAAAAAATAGTGTGAGGAATTACAAATTCGAAATTTTGATACGAGTCCTATAAGCAATAAAAAGAAAAGAAATAGGTTGTCACATTAAAAATTTTCTGAAAGATATATAGAGAAAAGAAAACGAGGCTATATTAAAAAATTTTATCTTATTAGAAACAATTGGTAAAAATTACAGAACAGGATCCAACTAGCATACTTGAATTTATAATAGTTTATCATGAGGACGAAATAAAAACTTGATTTAACAGCTTTATAAAAATTAAAAAGAAATGTGAAAGAAACTTGCGATGCGCTAAGAAAAGACTAACAGATATTTTTTACTATCTAAAGACAAATGAAAGAGTTAGAAAAGTAACAGATAGAGAATAGAATTCTACTTTTAAAAAAAACCTAATGATTGAGATTGACTCTAACTATTCAGATCAGGATATAATGAATCTATTGGAAGAAGAATTAGAATAATGGAAGAAAATGAGTAGATTCTGGTCAGATAAGATAATTTCAAGAATATTCTTACTTTTGATTCTCTCTTAATTTGTGGTCAACCTTCAATAGTGAAACCACGTAAATTAATTAATTCATATATTAAAAATATCACCTAAGAAATAGCAGGCTTTTCCAACAAAACCTAATAATTAACCAGACCTTACTAATGACTCCACTTCTTACAATTGGATAAGAAGCTAACAAAAGAAGTTTAAGACCTTAAATAAATTGCCTAATCTTTTAAGCTAGTAATTAATAAACTGATAAATGAATAGAGACCTAAGCAAAAATTAAAATAATAAACATTTCTAAAGAGATAGAATGATAGGTTACTTAAATCGAAAGGAATTTTAGATAAAAATTTGACCAGAGGATTAGTTAACTGAGCAAATCAAACTTAACTAACAATCTGATTCAGAATCAAGAAGATAAAAAGAATTCTTCCTTTAACTTCTGCTATTAGAAAATAGAAAAAAAGATATTGATACTGATAAAAAAATGGTGGAAAGTTTCTAGAAAGGATTCTATACCTCCTCTTCTAAGCCAAAAAGGAGGGAGGAAGCAGGAAACCACTTCTTGGCAATCGTCTCTTCACAAATTTAGCCTTTTCTTAATATTAACAACCTTAAAAATCTGGAATTTAACAAGAGTAACGGAAGAAGGTTCAAAAAGCAAGCATACTGAAACACCGACTTCACTAGAGGACCCCAGAAAGCAGGCAAAGTCTGCTTTACACCAGGAGGTGTCGGAATTTAATCCTTCTGGTAGATGAGCAAGGAAAAGCTCATCCAAGTTGAAATAAACCTTCAGGAAGAGGTCAAGAGACTAAAGAAGGACAACGATAAGCTAATGGAGAATCTGACCAAGCAAGAGAAATCTAATCAAGATTTATGTCCTAAGAAAGGAAATTAAGTGCATTTTGGAACATATCACAGAGTCAGAACTGATAATCTTAAAATTAGCAAGAGAAACAGACGGAGTTGGGAAACAAGCTTGGAGAAATAGAAGAGAAATTGCAACAGCAAATGAAACTTAATGAGCAAAGAGGTGATCCAATGCTGATAGAGGTAATTGACAGGAAGGAAGAAGGTTAAGCCAATCAAATTAGTTAAAAGGTGCTTCTATTGTAATTCAGAGAAATATCTATGAAGAAGATGTGAGTAATTCCTAAATTTAAGAACCAGTATTGGAGAAAATAAAGGAAATAACAAGCGTAGCAAAAGAAAAAGAGATAACTATAACAAAGGAAATTTAGAGAGAGACTATTCATGAACTAGCTTGTAATATTTATAGAAAAAAAACTTTGCTGAACGGAAGCATAGTTAGAGACAACAAGAACAAGTAGGTGGGAGAGGATTAGAGACTTATAAACTTTTTTTTTAATCTCGGAGCAATCTGGAACCGGCATGAAGAGGTGAAAATCCTCGAAAATTGCCAAACTTAACTATTTTATTAATAATAATAAGATATTGATATTGTAAAAATATGGATATAAGGAAAACAAATGTTATAGGTTTAAGGGAAAATAATATTAAGAAACGGAAAGGAGAATTTAAAGCCTATTTAAGATTTATTGCACACTAAACGGAAATATGTACTAGAACAAAAATTTTAACCTTACTTAGAAGCTCCAAAGATTACTGATGCACTGAGATGATTCGAGACATGAATGATAGGATTTGTTTTCCAAACATTAGCAAGAAGAGAAAAAGCAATTTATAATGATTTGCGACCTGGAAAAGTCAGATGAATACGATATAAAAGATTTCTGATAAGAAAAGAATTCTACAAAATCTAATATGTGGTTAACCAAATAAAGGTGACACCACAATAACAAAATAAGTTATGCTATGTAAAAAAATGAAAATAAGTAATGAAAATCTTAATTATATTATGGAATAATAAAAACTATAAATTGAAACAATAATAAATAATCGGTATTTCTTGTACTTTGAAAATATGGAAATAAGAGAAAACACGAAAAGGTGATTTAAGAAAGGTTTATATAATATTGGCAATGCAAAGAAAAATGAATTTTAATATTAAAAAAGAAAATTGATAAATAAATAAATAAATTTGATTACAGAGTGCGTAGCACTCTCGTTGGTGCGCAGCTCTTTAAAAAATGTTTCATACTGACAAGAATGTTTGTTGCTGATAAAATTATCAGATACTGGTAGACCTTGTTCAATGCTGATATAATTTTAGAATACTCGTAATCTTTAATATTTGTTGGAGGTCCAAGGACATGGAAGGATTGTGTCTCATTGCATCACCAAAGCAGAGGACGATATGTGTCAATTATGGGTACTTAAATTCCCACCTCTGATGAAGCTCGCAATATTATTTGTTTTTCGTTCCAGAATTAATCTAAACTAAGCCAATGCCGAAGGTCTAAGAATCTTATGTCTCGAGGCCAAACCAAAGCAGAGGAAGACATAAATTCGATTATGGGTACTTAACTTCCCCAACCTCTGATGAAGATGACCTTGTTGCTCACCTTCGAACAATGAACAAAGCAATATTAAAAAATTATATATGATGATAAATCAGTTATTTAATCAAAAATTTACAATATAAATAAAGAAAATAAACAATATATAAATAAAGCTAATATAAATTAAGAAGAAAAATAAAAATATTGTTAACATTAATTTTCTAAATTATATTTATGTATTATTAAATGAAAGATAAAATTACATTTTCCTAAAGGTATTTTATTTTATTTTACTTGCTTTGTTAAGTTTACTCCTTCATAAAGTATGTGAGTTTAATTTGTATAATTTAAATAAAAAATTAATAAAAACTATCTTACATATGTAAATATAGAAAACCAGTTTTGATATAAAATAAACTTCAAGCATTTATTAAATAAATATAATTGTATATTTGATTTTTATATTAATATAATAAAATTTAAAGTTACAAAAATATATTTTCCAAAGTAAAATTATAATAAAAAATCAATCTTTTATTATTTATTCGTTCCTTCACTATTTAAATAAAAAGATTTACTATATCATTATATTTATTTTTAGCAGTATTTTTTATAAATAAATAAGTTTTCGACTATAGCTCAGTAAATTATCCAAATGATACAATTGGCTAACAGAAAAAAGAGATATATACATATATATGCTAATATATTATTATTTATATATTATTTATATATTATTTATATATTATTATATATATTATTTATATATTATTTATATATTATTATATATTATTTATATATTATTTATATATTATTATATATTATTTATATATTATTTATATATTATTTATATATTATTTATATATTATTTATATATTATTTATATATTATTTATATATTATTTATATATTATTTATATATTATTTATATATTATTTATATATTATTTTATATATTATTTATATATTATTTATATATTATTTATATATTATTTATATATTATTTATATATTATTTATATATTATTTATATATTATTTATATTATTATTTATATATTATTTATATATTATTTATATATTATTTATATATTATTTATATATTATTTATATATTATTTATATATTATTTATATATTATTTATATATTATTTATATATTATTTATATATTATTTATATATTATTTATATATTATTTAATATTTATTTATATATTAATTTATATATTATTTATCTATTATTTATATATTATTTATATATTATTTATATATTATTTATATATTATTTATATATTATTTATATATTATTTATATATTATTTTATATATTATTTATATATTATTTATATATTATTTATATATTATTTATATATTATTTATATATTATTATATATATATTTATATATTATTTATATATTATTTATATATTATTATATATTATTTATATATTATTTATATATATTATTTATATATTATTTATATATTATTTATATATTATTTATATATTATTTAAATATTATTTATATATTATTTTATATATTATTTATATATTATTTATATATTATTTTATATATTATTTATATATTATTTATATTATTTATTTATATATTATTTATATATTATTATATATTATTTATATATTATTTATATATTATTTATATATTATTTATATATTATTTATATATTAGTTATATATTATTTATATATTATTTATATATTATATTTATTATATATTATTATATATTATTTATATATTATTTATATATTATTTATATATTATTTATATATTATTTATATATTATTTATATATTATTTATATATTATTTATATATTATTTATATATTATTTATATATTATTTATATATTATTTATATATTATTTATATATTATTTTATATATTATTTATATATTATTTATATATTATTTATATATTATTTATATATTATTTATATATTATTTATATATTATTTAATATATTATTTATATATTATTTATATATTATTTATATATTATTTATATATTATTTATATATTATTTATATATTATTTATATATTATTTTATATATTATTTATATATTATTTATATATTATTTATATATTATTTATATATTATTTATATATTATTTATATATTATTTATATATTATTTATATATTATTTATATATTATTTATATATTTATATATTATATATAGATTTTTATATATTATTTATATATTATTTATATTATTTATATATTATTTATATGTCATACTGTAAGTTATTATAAATTTAAAAAATTCGAATTCCATTTTCTCATTTCAGTCTTAACTTAAACTCGAAAAGTGGTCCTTATAAATAAAAGGACAAATCTCCTTTAGGGATATTTTTAGCTCCATATACCTTAAGAGTATAACCATTCTAAGAAACCTAAGATTAAAATTCATTTTGTTTTTCCACATCATAAACTTCCACTCTGAAAATCGATTTCTAAAACATAAAACTATTCAGCTTCAATTTCTATTTTGGATTTTTCTCAAAAAAGTTATTAATAATATTTCTTATTAAAAACATTAACACTTGAATTATAGTTATTTTTTCAAATGACATCTTAATTTTAATAAGTTGCTTGATTTCTTTTATTATTCTAATAGTTGATATATAAGCCATTTATTATTAAGAAACCGAAGGATAAATAGATAATCCATAAAATTAGCAATCTTTATTCATTTTAAAACATAAATATCCTTTCTTTCCTCCTACCTCTCAAAATATATTATCATCAACACTTTTATTTAAAAACAAAATAATAATATTTGATGAAAATATTCTATTTTACTTTTGTTCAATATCTAAAAGTATTTTATTTTGTTCTGCCTCTTCTGAACCTCAATTACTTATTAATCACATTTAGATTAAAGATAATAAATTTTCTTAGTGATAATCTAAATCATTTTATCTCTCTATTAAATCTTATTTTAAAACTAAAAGATCTAAAATTTCTAAGTCATCTAAGTTATGTTTATAATAATACTCTTCTACTGTTAAAACTTATACTTTTGCATTTTCTTTTTATCTTTAAATTTCTTATTTTTATTAGTAGACTATCATTTTATTATTGCCACCTACATTTATAAAAACTCTAAATAAGTTATTCATTTTATTGTCAGAAAACTCTTTTTATATTTTATTTTCTTCTTTCATTATTTTAGTTTCTTTATATGAGGCATGAAGAATTTGCTTATATTAAGCTCAGAATTAAATATTGCATGTTAGTTAAAACTTTAAGTAAGTTGTGATTTAAGAAAGTTAATTTTTTATAGAGTTAAGTAATGGTAGTTTTAATATTATTGTAGTTGTTCTGTTTATTATTTAGATTTAAGTGTTATACTCTACTATTTTAGTTAGTTTATTTAAAGATTTAGTTTTTATTAGATTTCTTAAATTTATTGAATCACTTTAGTTTTGTTTGTATTTCATAGTTACATCTAATCTATAGAGTTTTATAAGTTGAGAGAGAGTTGTTTAAAGTTGTATTATAATAGATTTTATTGTTCTTAGTTTCTTTATTTTTGATATAACTGTTCTAAAATACTTTAATCATTATTTAACTAGATGACAGGAGTAAGAGACATTTTTATAATCGAAGGGACACATAAACTATTAATAAAGAAGTAATTTTAGCAACAGTTATGCAGATATTTTTTCCACAGTCTAAGAGTTTAGGAAGATTATCGGTTAGATTATAAGATTTAGAGCAAAGAGAGCAATGGATGGAAGACTTAGTTAAGTTTTTTCCATTTTATAATTTATCAGTTTAAAACAGTTAAAATGATGATTTGATAATTAAAATAAAAGTATTAAAAATATTTAATAATTAGATGTATTTAAGTTAATAAAAAATTTTTAAACTTAGAAATAAATTTATTGGATATGAATAGTTAAATATTTAATACTTAATAATGTTTGTATTCTTTTTATTTTCACTGAATTATTAAACAGTTAAATAATTTTTTTATTTTAAGGTTATTATTAATAAAGATATTTTATAAAAAGTGAATAAGACAAATATTATCGCGAATTTTTATTTATTTTCTTTTTATAATTTATTAACAAAAAAATTATTTAAAATTATTTCCTTTTAAATATTTTAAAACTGGTAATTTTTCAGAGATTGAGATTTTTAAATTTACTTTTTATATTATAATATTCTTACTAAAACTCCTCATTTTCTAATTTATTTCTCTCTGTGATCTATCATCTTTTTTACCATTCTTTATTTCTTGTTAATTGGTTCCAAATTTTATTGCATTTTTAGTATATCCTTCCTTGAAAAAATTCAGTATATTTTCCTAAATTAATATATTCTCTTTCTTTCTCTTTAGTATCTATTTTTTTTATTATGCTTTTTTTTCTTTTCTAGATAAATTAGCACAATCACTTAAGGTATTTTTCCCGTCTATATAAATTTTATTTCTTCAAAATTAGTTTAGCATGTTTCTCCAATCATATAAAAACGGAATTTTTTTATAAATCCATTTTATCTCAAATTTGCAAGTTGATTTTGCGTTCTTAGTTCCTTTGATGTTGAATTTTGATTATTTTCTTCAATATTTTCAACCAGTCCTATCTACTTCTATTCTAGTTTTAGTTGACTGATATCATCTTGAGATATATTTCAAAATATGTTTAGTTCTCTTTTCTAAGATCATACGTCTTGATTCTATGTCTCTACTATTTCAAGTTTTTCAAATAAGCTACTTATTATGCTTCTTTAGCTTCTTGATCTCTTCCTAAAGGTCCAACACCATTTAATCAGATAGCCATAGCTTACTTGTTACTCAGTAGATAAATCCGAGATTTTCGAGTTAAAGAAATTTTTGACCTATTTCTTAGTTTTCTCATCAGAGGTAAGAGTTTAAATTTAAAAAGCACCACTTTTAATGGATTTTCCTTTTTCCTTGAAATTCTAGAATTATAATTACTTCTACTTATTGGGAGCAAGAAACTTTTCTAATTCTTTGCATCTTTTCCATTTTTAATTTTATATAGTGAAATAATAAATTTAATCTATCTTTATCTTATTTGTTATGATCATAAATATTAAAATTTTAGTTATTATTATTCATTATATTTTATCGTTATCTTTAGAGAATTCGCAATCAATCAATTCTTTATTGAGAATACTGTATACATTTTTATTAAATTGTTCTTAAACGGGTAATTAAAGCCTGTTTGAAAAAGCTTTATCAATTTAATATGTAGATCAACCATTTTCTTGAATTATTCAACTAGTTATAAGTTTTAGTTTTAATTAAACTCATTTTCACTAATATAAGATCTCAGATCATTAGAGTATGTAGCACCTCAATGATTTTGCAGCTCTTTTGATAAAGTTTTTTAAGGTTTATAAAGTTGAAATCTTTCCATGTACTATCATTCTCTTAAAGTCTTGTCTTTTATAGAGCGGTAATCGGATTGCTTCTCTAAGAGACTTTAGTAATTGTCATCTTTCATCAAAGCACGTTATATTTGATGCCTCCAGTTCTGTCTCTTTTAGCTCTGTCAAGATTCTTGATCGGTTTTTCGTCTATAGGATAATTTGTGACACCAGAAGTTAGTAAATCTCAGTTGGAGGAGTGATCCTGCATATTTAAATTATAAGTAAAATGAAGTGAAATAATAAATTGATGAACTATTAAATAATAATTTAAAAATAAATCTACACTTAAAATAAATTAAACTACTTTCCTTAATAACTAACTTTCATTTATATCATTTTAATTATTTCTTGCTCTAAATCTTATAGTCTAATTGACAATCCTCCTAAAAAATATATCCCTTAAATCTAAATAATAAACAGAACAACTACAATAATATTAAAACTACCATTACTTAACTCTATAAAAAAATTAACTTTCTTACATCATAATTTACTTAAAGTTATAACTAACATGCAATATTTTAAATTTTAACTTAGTATAAGCTAATTCTTCATATCTCATATAAAGAAACTAAAATAATGAAAGAAGAAAATAAAATATAAAAAGAGTTTTCTGACAATAAAAATGAATAACTTATTTAGAGTTTTTATAAATGTAGGTGGCAATAGTAAATGATAGTCTACTAATAAAAATAAGAAAATGAAAAAGAATAAGTTTTAACAATAGAAGAGTATTATTATAAACATAATTAAGAAGATTTGGAAATTTTATAAAATTTAGCTTAATATTAATCATATTTTTTACTTATGATAATAGAATAATTTATTTAGCATATATGTAAATTTATCATAGAGAATTTAAACATTAATCATTATAAAAAAAGAATTAAAAATATTAAACTTTAAATGAAATGATAGAGAAAAAACTGAAAGTTACTTACTCATCCTTAAAAAATAATCTAAAATTTTGCTTAAAAATTTAAAAACCTAATAGCAGATTAAACTATTTTAATTACTTTAAGAAAATACCACGAACTTTTTATATTTAAAAAAATAATATAAAGTATAATAAAACATCTTATACTCTTTCTTATGTAATTACCAAATCTGTTCTCAAATATTAACTTTTTGAGAAATCAGAAAAATTTTTTCATTTAGAATGCACTCTTACTTATCATAAAAATATAAGATTTTATACTTACACACTTCTCTAGTTATAAATAAACATTCGCTTAATTGATCATAATTAAATTAAATTAATAAGTAAACATCATTTTAATTAATTTCAACTATAAAATTTATTGGAAACTCCTTTCCGATTGCACAACCCGACGCTCTCTTTTTATGGAATAACGGGGATATCCTGTTGTTCTCCAGGCACAGCTGTTAGGGAGACCCATCGCTATGAGCAGCCAGACTTCAAGCCCCTACCAAGAGCGGATAATCTCAAAGACAGCGTTCCCTTCAGAAAATGACTCTGACCAGGGACTTTCTCAGCGACAGGAAAGGAACTTGTTCCTAGTCATAAAACCAGAAGTTTAGTCACGAAGGTCAATCTCAGCTCCCACCATCTTTTTATTTCCTTTTTATTTTGATTAAATCTTACTTAATTATCAGAACTATAATCTTTTAATTTACAATTTTTCATTTTAAAAAATATAATTTGACTATTTTTTATTGAATATGGTTGTTTTTATTGTTAAATGAAATAAAATAATTTTAATTTATTTAATAAATAATATGCAATTATAAAAAATTAAAATTGAAATATTTATTTAACTTTTTTATCTTTATCACATTTTTTAATTTCAACAACTTATTTATTTTATAAAATTTAGCTATTATTAATAAGATTTTCTTCTTATTTATGTATTTTAATTATATTTCATTCATTATTAATTTAATGTATCTTAATAATTTATATTTCTCATTCTAATTGTGATCATTTTCTATTCTGTATCTATCATTTTCTTATTTTTCGATATTCTTATCTTTTTCAATATCCTATCATATTTAATTTTTTTTATAGCTTGCTTTATTTTTTAAGTTGCTATAAACATTTTTTTTTCAAACTCTAAGCTTAAAAATAAAAAAATAGTGAAAATTAGATATGAAGTGTAAAAATTAACTGAAGCAATAAAGCAAATAAATAGTGACATCTG
This sequence comes from Loxodes magnus, assembly GCA_946699065.1. Classification (NCBI taxonomy): domain Eukaryota; phylum Ciliophora; class Karyorelictea; order Loxodida; family Loxodidae; genus Loxodes; species Loxodes magnus. The sequence continues at coordinate 27,401 of CAMPDV010003255.1, read as the reverse complement.
TCTATAGAATACAATAATAAAAGTATGGAAGCTTGGAAATATTAGATGTTGAGAATGAAGTTAATATTAAATTTAAATATTCATTAATAATTTTTAAATTAATTTTGAGCAAATTACTTTAAAATTTATGAAGCTTACTTTTAATTAAAAAGATTATCTTCTTAAGACTTTTATTTTCAAATAAAATAGAATCATAATAGTTAATAGCAATAGCTTATCTTAGTTTAGAATAAATATTCTTTTTAATATAAAAAGATGTGAAATAATAAATTAAATTAATTTAATCTTAAAAATAAAACAAATATTTTTATATTTCATTTTGAATGAGAATATATACTTTGTAAATTATAAAATAATAAAAAATCTTACCATTTAAGTTTAAATAAATGGAAGTTAAATCGAATGTTAAGAGAAATTTATAATTGTTTCTTATGATTAATTAATATTTTTTATAAATATTTTCAAACTGCTGAAACAAACACGAAAGAAATTTGAATTTATAAAGAAAATTAAAAAAATGATAATATTACAGTAGAATAAATTATATTAGTGTTTATATTTTATTTTTTTATTATTTTTTAATTAAATATAAAAATCAAATAAACTTTCAAAAATAAAGCTACTAATAACTATTTATTAATTTTAATGGATTAAAATCTAATAATTTTACACAAATATCTTAAATATATTTTTATATATAGCATTTAAAAAGTAAACACTAGATTTTAAAAAAAAGTTAGTTAATTATATTAAATTACTTTTTTTAATATTTTAATTGTAAGAAATAATTAATTTTATGTTAAGTTATAAAAATAGTATAATTTAAATAAGTAATTTATCTATATTTAAAATTTATATAAAAGATTAAATAAACAATAATAAAAAAGGGAATAATCTGTCCATCTCTTAAAGAATTACTTAGAAACTTAAGAAGAAAAGCAGCAAAATAAATAGAGAAAAAAGCAATAACAACAAGAGGAATCGAGTTCCTCATCAGAAGGTAAAGTTATGACCGGAACTTCAAAGATAGAAAAACCTTAAAATTAAATTGACCAAAAATTATAAAATAAATACGACCAAATTAAAAAATTTATCTAAAAGTACGAAGAAACAATCTACAATTAAGGGAAAAATCAGAGAATTAATGAAAAATATTGACGACTAAAATAACGAGGTATTAATACTATGCGTCAGTTATCTAGAAAAGCTTATAACAGAGAAATAACTTTATGAATAATCACAATCGATAGTTATTCCATAAAAAATCATGATTATAGAAAAATTCTTAACTAAATTAATTTATTAAGAAAAATAATAAGAAGAAAAAACTGAAAAATTTACAAAATCGAATAGAGAAATTGAAAAAAAAATTTAGAAGGAAAGTCAGAAAAAAGCAATCAAAAACTGTTACTACTGCAATTCAGCCTACCATATTTTACTACAATGTTGAATATGAAAACAACTAAGGATAAGAGAAGAACGAAGAATCGGAAGAAGTCTAAATAAATTCTGAATAAACTCTGAATAACGGAAAATGGAATCTTCTAGTAGAAACCTTTATCAAAAATGAAATTATCTATTATTGGTAGTTTACTACATATAAAAAAGATTGTGGCATTTATCCACGTAAAAAAAATGGCAGTAAGTATCTGGTTGAAAGCCAAGGGAAAGCTAAAACTCTAAAATTTAAGTATATTATTATTATAAGAAAAAAATGCATTGAAATAAAAAATTTAATTTTGATTAAGATTAACTTAAAAGTTAGTCTCAAGGAACTAAAATATTTCTTTTAAACCTTAAGTAATAAAAGCAATAAGAATTAGAAAATTAGAACAATAATTACATACTAAGTTGCAATTCTCAGCTATAATTAAACCTTAAAAGCATCTTAAGTCGATGTTACACTTTAGATTTCTTTGATTTTTTTGACTGAATAAATTAATATGCAACATGCTTTTTAACCAGATCTTTAATTTTAAGCATTAATAAAATTAAAAGCAAATCAATGATAAAAAGAGAATATAAAATTAAGTAGAAGAAATTTGGATTTATATCGTAAGAAAGAGATTCATATCTCTTCCAAAGGATATACTATGAACAAAATTGCTGAATTATTTACTATTACTCCTTAATATTTAACTAATTGATTATTTTTTGCATTAATCTATTTAACTCTTTAAAGTTTATTTATATAATTTTTTCATAGATTGCATTATTTTGTTGATTAAAAGTCCTTTCAGTAGAAATTTTAAATATTATTAATTCTTCTTCATTTTCATATTTTAATGTTATCCAGCTCAGTTATTTCAAGTATAAATTGTTCGTGCTTTTCATTTGTGTCTATCTCTATTTATAGTAATTTGTGGCTTTAAACTTCTTTCCAATTATTTGCAGTCGAACAATAAAATGTATATAAGTTTGACCTGCTTTTCTTCTTTAATTTTATTTTGAAAAATCTACTATTTCCTACTAAATGTTTTAATTTCTTCAGCCTATCATCTCTTTATTACTCTTCGTCCTTTAATATCCATTTAGATTTTAGGTTTGATATTAAAGAACTACTATGAGTATTAGAAAGTTGAAAGTACTCATTTACATTCCTTGGAGTTTTTATCATACTAGTGATCAGGTAAGAGATTCCTCTTTTATATCTTAACTTTAATTAGTAAATTCTTATTTTTCTTGCTTTATTATGAATTCTCAGTTTGCGTTCAGTGAAGTTAACTTAAATACGCTTATTAATAGATTGACTGATACCTAAAAAGATAGTATGATATATAATTATCTAATTAATAGGCTATAAGGAATTGCTAAACTATATCAAACTTGATGATACAGATTTATTTAAATATCAACCAGTATAAATGGAATTTTGGACTAACATTATCAGAACTTAGTATTTTTAAATTAATAATGGTAAATTATTGATTTAATGTAAGAGTTTTGCTTTAAATCTCAAACTATCATTTTTCTGGAATACATCAGTATAATCTCTGAATGTCTCTTTTTCGAAACATAGATATCTTAAAAGCTCTACAACTAATTAAAATTTTATGAAATCTATTGAGAATTAATAAAAATAAAGAAACTATAAAAATAATAATCAATTTATTTGAAATTCTAGATATATCTAAAATATCTTAAATACAAAGTTTAGTAAACAGATATTACTCCTAATTTTCACAGGAGATACTAGCAAGTCTAAAGTATATTTATATTAAAAATGATAATTAAAACAATTATTAAATATAAATAAAATAATTATATTAAGTATCTAGAAATTACTCATTTTTAATATAAAAGTATTTATATTCAACTTATCAAAAAATATTTTTATTAAATCTAAAATAGTAAATCAATTATTGATAAAAAATGCTTTATAATTTATAATTAACTGTTTATATCAAAAGATTATTAAAGTCAATTATAAATTATATTTAAATTATATACTTTTGTAACTAAGTTTAAGTAACTATTAATATAGAAATTTCTTTGCAAGCTTTGATGAATATAGAACTAGTTATTATATATATATAAAATGGATATCGGCTGCGGTCCGGAGACCTAGTAGACAAGCTGGTGCAGTGTATACTGCATTGCGAATATTTAGGACTAGATGCCACCACAAGTAAGGGTGGATAAGCTCGGAAGAGACAAACCTAACTTGTCTGAGGGTTCTCGCTATCAATATGAAAGTTTGACTGACGGGCCTTCTATTTAAGGACTTAATAATTAATTCTTATTTGGAACTTATTCAAGAAGATTGGAGCATTTTATTCTAGATTCGAGAATAATGTTTAATAAGTAGATTCTCCGATTGGAGAAGCTGACATGACTCATTGGACTTCTATAAATTTAACAAGAAGCATGAGAACATTTTTCATAATAATTAAATATTAATATTGAAAGAGCTACGCGTCAATGAGGTGCTACACGCTCTATAGTAAAATTTATTATTTTAATTTATTTATTATTAAAAAAATATAATAATAAATAAAATTATTTTCAATTATTAAAAATAAAAGTATTTTTGGATTAAGATACAGTTAAAATAAGAAATCTATATTAATGAAGAAAATAAAACTTTATATAAATTATTATTTAAGGTAAAATATTTACTCTTATAATTTAAAATTTTTCTGTAATAATCTCATCTATAATAATCTTAAAAGGAAGAAAAATAAACTTCTAAATTATAATATTTATTTAAAGTAGCATTTACCTTTTTATAAATAGATAATTATAAAAGATAAACTAAAAATATTAAATATTTATAGATTTATTAATTAATATATTTAAAATTATTATATAATAATTGAAAAGATGGTGGGAGCTGAGAATTACCTTCGTGACTAAACTTTCTGGTTTTATGGCAGGGGAACAAGTTCCTTTCCTGTCGCTGAGGAAAGTCCCTGGTCAGAGTCATTTTCCGATAGGAACGCTGTCTTTGAGATTATCCGCTCTTGGTAGGGGCTTGAAACCTGGCTGTTCATAGCGATGGATCTCCCTAGCAGCTGTGCCTGGAGCATAACAGGATATCCCCGTTATTCCTTAAAAAGAGAGCATCGGATCTTATAATCGGAAAGAAGTTTCTTATCCCAAAAACTCTTTTAGTTGAAATTAATTAAAATATTTCTATTATATAAAATAGTATATATAAAAGTATTTATTATAAAATCTCTAAAGCCATATTATTTTTGCAGCAATATGAAATAGAAAGATTTTAATCCTTTCAATTTTATAAACTACTTAAAATTTGGTTATAATTTAAAATTAAATGAAAATATAAATAAATTATAATATGTTGATTTTATAATTAATAACTTAAACTTTATTATTTGATTATTATTTTTATTTCATTTTTTAATTTATTTTTATCTATTAAATTTACTAATAACTTTCCATTTTTAATTAATTTATAATTTTTATTCTTTTAGTTTTTGGTTAATATTAGTATTCATCTTATTAAAATTTAAATAAATTAGCATTGTGATTAAGGTAAAATTATCTAATTTAATTATTGATATTTTATAGATTTTATCTCTCTAATTAATTAATAATAAGCTTTATGATAAATAATAATTAAATCTTATAAAATTAATTTTTTTATACTTCATATAATATCTCTAATAGCTTTTATATTAATCCTACCAATATTTTTAAAAGTCTTTTTTTTAAATGAAAAAAACCCGGGAATCTAAACCTTAACGTTTAGTCTTAAAGATTAATCTTAAGTCTCAGTTAACTAAGAAGAACAAAGGATTCAAAAAAGATAAATCTACTCCTGTTAAGGATTGGGAAATACTGAATTTCCTAGCAAACTGAAAAAGTTTGAGGAACCCCATGAGCAAGACATTATTTAGCTTTATTCATTAATTGAGAAAATGAATACCGAAATATAGATCCTAAAGGCGGAAAGCTTGAATCTTCGGCTTCTTTTGTTAGATAGAAAAAAGGAAGATCAAAACTCAGAAAGTAAATTTTAGTTTTAAATCGAAGCCTTAGCTTCCTAATTTGAACTATTTTAAAAAAACCTAGAAGCAAATCAATAGAAAATTAAAGAAGAAATTCGATTGTCAATCAAAAAAAAACTAACCTCAATCAGATAAAATGGATAAAAATTTTAATTCAAGCCCTCAATAAAACGTTGCTATTGTTGTCAAAAGGTTGGAAATTTTTGGAGGTAATGTCCGAACTGAAGAAGAGTGCTTGAGCAGCACCATAAAGAATCTGGAACATCGAGGAGACTTTATTGTAACTACTTTGGAGGTATTTACAGAAAGAAGCTGATATTAGATGATCTAAGTGTGACACTAATCAAACAAGATCTTAGTAATTAATAGTAACAGAATTAATAGCTTTAAAAGGACAGCAATGACCTTAGAATTTGTTTAGAGAAGCTGGAGAAAAATTACAAGAAGATGGAAGAACAATTCTATGAACTTATTGAAGAGAAAGAAGAATTATCTCAGTTTGAAATTGATTCAGATGAAGACATGTATAGTTGAGTATTGAATATAAAAACTTTAATTGTCTTTAATTTGAGGAAACATTTCCTCTAATTAAAGATGACCCTAACCCTTATAGTTAAAATTTATTAATTAAAAGTCTTTTTAAGGATTAAATATAATATAAACATTGATTTAAAACTGCTTTAATTACTATTAATGCCTTTATTTTATGTAAATAATAATAATTTCTGAAATAAAATTATTATTTTTAAAAATGTTTTAATAGTAAAAATAAAATGGAAAAATTCAAAAGAGCTATTTTTACCACCTCAAAGAAGCTAGAGAGGAAACTTGAATCCTATCTTGGATAGTTTTTTCCCTCAACCATAACTTTTTTCTTAATCCTAATAACTAGGAGAGGAACAAAAACGAGCTCAGAAGACAACACATGCGAATACTTCAACCTCATAAGAGAAACCAAGGAAGGAGATGAAGTTTGTTCTTCACTAGGCGGCTTGGAGTTCAATCCTTCTACCAGATGAGTATGGAATAGCTCATAAAAGTGGTTCAGAACCTCCAGGAGGTTAGAAAGCTGTAAAAGTACAATGAAAAATTAAAGGAGAATCTGAACAAGCAAGAAGAATTAAAATCAAGACTCATATCTTAGGAGAGAGATCTAAGAGCTTTCTGGAACATATTTCAGAGTCCGAACAGCTAATCCAAGAATCAAGATTAAAAATGCAGAGAAATTAACGGATAATAAACACAACTAGTAGAAAATCAGCAAAAATTTCAAAGGTAAATTGAATCAAGGGATAAGAAATAAGACAATACGGAGGTCGAAGAAATTAAAGTTGGCAAACCTTTATACAAGTGAGAAGTGAAATCCTACTAATGTCTACTAATGTGGCTCAAATGAACATTTATGAAGGAAGTGTAGGAAATTCCTAAATTTCAAAAAGAGTTACTGGCAAAAGCTAAGATAACAGAAGGAAAAAAGGAAGATGTATCAACAGCTCAAACTAAGAAGGAGTAGAAAACAGTTATGGATGAACGCTCTTGGAATATATACAAGAAAAAAGGCAACTAGTGATGGAAGAGAAACTAGAGACTATAAGAGCAAGCAAGATAGGATAGTAGGCGGAATACGAACATTTAATTTTAGGCTCCGGAGCAATCTCGAGGAAAGATAGAAATAAGTTGAAATACATAAATGAAGGTAAAACACTTTTAATCATAAACTAACATTACATAAGAAAACTAAAAAAGAGAAAATATACAGGACACTAATAAACTGACCAAAATTTTTGAAATATAGTAAAATATATCAAAAAGTTTCATGGTCTCAAAATATTCTCATATTACTAAATTAATTAGAATCTATATAATTGGATGAAAATAAAGCCAGATTAAATTTAAGTTAACTTTAAATTTTATAAGGAAGCTCTCAAATTTAATTATTGTATCCATAATATAAGAATGAATCATATAATTATACAAATTATAATTTTAATATTTTTATCTAGTTTATATGAATAAATTAAACTTATCTTAACATCTTATTATTTTAAGATGAAACAGAAATATAAATTTAGCGCTCTCTTTAATTCTATTAGAATTAGATAAAAAATGTAGTTATATAACTCAAGCTATTTAGTTCAAAGGAATGAACTTTAAATTAATTAGATAACTATTAAAAATTATTATTTCATTCAAATTTAAGAGATTTTTCTAATCAACTGGTTCTTATTAACTCGAAAAATATAAATATGCATCTAATAATTAATTTCTTACCTTCAATCAAATTATCATTATAAATGAGACGATCTTTAATTTATTAATCAACATCTAGCATATAAGAAATATCATTAAACTTGCTTTTATTTAATTTTTTGAATTTTTAAAAATAAAGATAATTAAATTCTATTAGACAAAGATATTAATTTCTTTATGTATGCAAAGTTAATTACTCTATCTTTATAAATATTTAATTTAATCATTTGATAGGTTTGCTAACTTATTTACAAGAGTATCATTATTATTTAATTCAATATTAAATAGCTTTTATATTCTTTTTTCTTAGTTATATTTGCTTTTTATTTTTTCTTATATTTTATTCATAATTTTTAAATATGACCGTCAGATTAAAGTTGAGAGAACTAGGTAATCTGGTACAGTGTATACTGCATTGCCGATCATCTCACATTAGATGCCTGATAAAAATGGAAAAATTTGGATAAGACACACCTAACTTACCTAAGAGTTATAACTAGAAGAATAAAAATGTGACTGAGGAGCTATTTATTATATTTAATTCTTATTGGATATTATTTTAGAAGACTGGAACATTTAATAAAAAAAATGTTAATAAGAAGATTCCCCATTTAGAAAGCTGACGTGACTCATAGGATGACTAGATTAAGATAGTATAATTAATGAGAACAGTTATATTACATTAGCAGCTAATTCGTGGCAAATCTATTAATGCTGATGTTATGTAAATTAATTAATTTTTTTATTAAAGAAACCTATTTTACCTCTTTTTTCTTATTTTCTTAATAATTTTTTTATTTTTATTTGACTAAGCCATTTCTTTCTCCTCCCTTAAATATTTAATATAATTACAGCTGATTAAAATTAAGAAATCTACTTATAGGAAAGAACTTTGTTTATAAGCAAAACTAATGAGAAAATAAAATTGCATGCAGCAATTGATTGGTAAATTATATGGAATATGTATAATATAAAGATTAAAAAGATAAAAGAATAGCTATAAATAAGTAAGTTTATAAACTTTCATAATATATATGTAATTTATAAAGTTATTCTCTTTAGTTAAAATAGCTTATTAATCTTTTCTTTTCAATTCAAAGTTATCACTATACCAACCTGATAATTTCCTACTCCTTTATTTTTACATGATGTTTCTCTATTTAATATTATATATTCTATCAGAAACTAAAAAGAAAACAGATATAAGATTAATTCAAGAAATTAGCAGGTTAAATGGGATTTAAAACATATAAATGAAGACTATTATAATACATGAAAGAAAATAGTATAGGAAGGAGTGGAGACCATATGTGGATACACAAGTCAATAATAAAGAAAATAAAATTACTCTGAGGAAATAAAAAAGCTAAGAAGATAATTTTAAAATTAAGCAAAAATAAGTTAAAAATCTTATAAGATAAGGAAAAAGGGACATTGCACTCAACATAAAAATGAAACAAGAAGCCAGAAGTAGATTAGAAAACAAGAAAGAAAAGATTAAAGAAACTAATTCAATAGCTGTCTGGGAGAGATTAATCAGGGAAATATGAATAATATTTGGAAAGGAATTTAAAAGTACACTAGACAAAAGAAGTTTACTACTTGAACATTGATAAACTAGGACCAGATAAATGCTAAATAGGAGTAATAAAAGCCGGAGGAGAGAATTTAATAAATATAACTCAAAATTAATTTAAAATATAATTCAATCGGGTAAAATACCTAAGCAGATTAAAGAATCCTACATTATATTGCTACACAAAAAAAGGAAACACAGATGACCCTATGAACCACCATTCAATATCACTTATAAATAACCTTTTTAAAATCATAGATCTCTAACTATTCGAGTAATTAAATCCTTATTTGTAAAGATGAGATGATGAATTATAGTACGGATTTAAAGCAGGTAAATCATGCTCTCAATAAACATTCAATTTAAGAACAATACAAGAATGATTATATTATAACAATTATGAGACTATCATCATTTTTATTGATATCAAAAAGCATTTGATTCAGTAATCAGATAAGATATATGAAAAATACTGAATGTGATCGAAGTACCTGAAGGAATAATAAGACTCCTAGCAGGCATATATAAAGAGGAGAGCAAAGATTAAGAATAAAGAACTAGTCTCTGAAGAATTTGAAACTTAAAAAGGAGTAAACTAAGGATGTGCCTGCTCCCCGAGATTATTCAATATAATAATAAATTATTTACTGAATGAACTAAAGGAAAAAAAGTTGGGATTACAATACAAATTGAAACGGAACAGGGAACAGAAGTAAGATATGTAGGGAACAGAAGTAAGATAAGTAGGTGCCCTAGCATATGCTGATGATATTGTAGCATTATTTCATCGAGATTAACTAGAAGATATGACTGATATACTATAATAATGATCATAGCGATATAATTTATAAATTGCGGACAAAACAAAATGAATGGTATGAAATGGTAATGCAAGACAAAATTAAGAGATAATCGCAATAAATGGAATATTAATAGAGAAAGTGAAGGAGTTTAAGTATTTGGGCCATTGAAATAAGAAAACATTTCATATTAAAAACACCTGGAATCAAGAATCTAAGAATACCAGAAAACCCAAGCATGAATATAAAGTAAATTAACAATTCAGAAAGGAATTATTCCATATAATGCATCTATAATAATAAAATCCTTTATAAATCAAATATTTGGTTATGGAAGCGATTGTATTTCATTCATAGAGGAAGTTATAGGAAACAATTCTTTAAATAAATTGTAGATCACGAAGCGTAGATCATTAAGAGCTGCAATAGATGTTCCTTTTCGCATAAAACGAAATCCTGGAGAATGAATTGCAATTCTTTAAACTACAATACTATATGTGATAATGTATGTTAATGTTCAATAGAAAATTGCTCCTAAACTAAGAATCAACATTAGATGGATAATTATGTCAATTAGCAAAGAGGAATAACTATATATTTGAAAACTACTCAAGGAAGATTATGGAGATACTTCAGTTCAATGACAAAATAACAATACAGGATTACTGAAAAGGAATAAATGGAAAAATATTGATAAAAAAAGAGATAAAATTCCATAATGATGCAAATTCCACTACACAAATGTAGATTATGATAACCTGCTAAAAATATCGAAGTGAATGAATGAAAAAAATTCATACAAGGAATGCTAAACTATCTAAGATTCAACAAACAAAGAAAACATGAAATATGGTACTTGTTTAGGATAATGGCCAAATTGTAATGGAGCAGCATAAACGATGAAAGAACTAAATCTAATGGAGAGTGAAGCATGTTAGTTCTTTAATTATAGAATGGAAGATGAGATCATATAATAGAAGATTGCAGATAATGCAAAGAGAAAATAGAATAGTTAATAGAAAATCTCGCGAACGTAAATATCAGTAATAACTAATAAAAATAAGCCTTCCTTAACCTCAGATTGAAAAAATAGTGTGAGGAAATTACAAATTCTAAATTTTGATACGAGTCCTATAAGCAATAAAAAGAAAAGAAATAGGTTGTCACATTAAAAATTTTCTGAAAGATATATTAGAGAAAAGAAAACGAGGCTATATTTAAAAAATTTTATCTTATTAGAAAACAATTGGTAAAAACTACAGAACAGGATCCAACTAGCATACTTGAATTTATAATAGTTTATCATGAGGACGAAAATAAAAACTTGATTTAACAGCTTTATAAAAATTAAAAAAAGAAATGTGGAAAGAAACTTGCGATGCGCTAAGAAAAGACTAACAGATATTTTTACTATCTAAAGACAAATGAAAGAGTTAGAAAAGTAACAGATAGAGAATAGAATTCTACTTTTAAAAAAAAACCTAATGATTGAGATTGACTCTAACTATTCAGATCAGGATATAATGAATCTATTGGAAGAAGAATTAGAATAATGGAAGAAAATGAGCAGATTCTGGTCAGATAAGATAATTTCCAAGAATATTCTTACTTTTGATTCTCTCTTAATTTGTGGTCAACCTATCAATAGTGAAACCACGTAAATTAATTAATTCATATATTAAAAAATATCACCTAAGAAATAGCAGGCTTTTCCAACAAAACCTAATAATTAACCAGACCTTACTAATGACTCCACTTCTTACAATTGGATAAGAAGCTAACAAAAGAAGTTTAAGACCTTAAATAAATAGCCTAATCTTTTAAGCTAGTAATTAATAAACTGATAAATGAATAGAGACCTAAGCAAAAATTAAAATAATAAACATTTCTAAAGAGATAGAATGATAGGTTACTTAAATCGAAAGGAATTTTAGATAAAAATTTGACCAGAGGATTAGTTAACTGGAGCAAATCAAACTTAACTAACAATCTGATTCAGAATCAAGAAGATAAAAAGAATTCTTCCTTTAACTTCTGCTATTAGAAAATAGAAAAAAAAAGATATTGATACTGATAAAAAAATGGTGGAAAGTTTCTAGAAAGGATTCTATACCTCCTCTTCTAAGCCAAAAAGGAGGGAGGAAGCAGGAAACCACTTCTTGGCAATCATCTTCTTCGCAAATTTAGCCTTTTCTTAATATTAACAACCTTAAAAATCTGGAATTTAACAAGAGTAACGGAAGAAGGTTCAAAAAGCAAGCATACTGAAACACCGACTTCACTAGAGGACCCCAGAAAGCAGGCAAAGTCTGCTTTACACCAGGAGGTGTCGGAATTTAATCCTTCTGGTAGATGAGCAAGGAAAAGCTCATCCAAGTTGAAATAAACCTTCAGGAAGAGGCCAAGAGACTAAAGAAGGACAACGATAAGCTAATGGAGAATCTGACCAAGCAAGAGAAATCTAATCAAGATTTATGTCCTAAGAAAGGAAATTAAGTGCATTTTGGAACATATCACAGAGTCAGAACTGATAATCTTAAAATTAGCAAGAGAAACAGACGGAGTTGGGCAACAAGCTTGGAGAAATAGAAGAGAAATAGAAGAGAAATTTCAACAGCAAATGAAACTTAATGAGCAAAGAGGTGATCTTATGCTGATAGAGGTAATTGACAGGAAGAAGAAGGTTAAGCCAATCAAATTAGCTAAAAGGTGCTTCTATTGTAATTCAGAGAAATATCTATGAAGAAGATGTGAGTAATTCCTAAATTTAAGAACCAGTATTGGAGAAAATAAAGGAAATAGCAAGCATAGCAAAAGAAAAAGAGATAACTATAACAAAGGAAAATTAGAGAGAGACTATTCATGAACTAGCTTGTAATATTTATAGAAAAAAACCTTTGCTGGACGGAAGCATAGTTAGAGACAACAAGAACAAGTAGGTGGGAGAGGAGTAGAGACTTATAAACATTTTTAATCTCGGAGCAATCTGGAACCGGCATGAAGAGGTGAAAATCCTCGAAAATTGCCAAACTTAACTATTTTATTAATAATAATAAGATATTGATATTGTAAAAATATGGATATAAGGAAAACAAATGTTATAGGTTTAAGGGAAAATAATATTAAGAAACGGAAAGGAGAATTTAAAGCCTATTTAAGATTTATTGCACACTAAACGGAAATATGTATTAGAACAAAAATTTTAACCTTACTTAGAAGCTCCAAAGATTACTGATGCACTGAGATGATTCGAGACATGAATGATAGGATTTGTTTTCCAAACATTAGCAAGAAGAGAAAAAGCAATTTATAATGATTTACGACCTGGAAAAGTCAGATGAATACGATATAAAAGATTTCTGATAAGAAAAGAATTCTACAAAATCTAATATGTGGTTAACCAAATAAAGGTGACACCACAATAACAAAATAAGTTATGCTATGTAAAAAAAATGAAAATAAGTAATGAAAATCTTAATTATATTATGGAATAATAAAAACTATAAATTGAAACAATAATAAATAATCAGTATTTCTTGTACTTTGAAAATATGGAAATAAGAGAAAACACGAAAAGGTGATTTAAGAAAGGTTTATATAATATGGGCAATGTAAAGAAAAATGAATTTTAATATTAAAAAAGAAAATTGATAAATAAATAAATAAATTTGATTACAGAGTGCGTAGCACTCTCGTTGGTGCGCAGCTCTTTAAAAAATTTTTCATACTGACAAGAATGTTTGTTGCTGATAAAATTATCAGATACTGGTAGACCTTGTTCAATACTGGTATAATTATTCAGTACTGATAAAAATGTTCAATGCTGATATAATTTTAGAATACTCGTAATCTTTAATATTTGTTGGAGGTCCAAGGACATGGCAGGATTGTGTCTCATTGCATCACCAAAGCAGAGGACGATATGTGTCAATTATGGGTACTTAAATTCTCTTCCTCTGATGAAGCTCGCAATATTATTTCTTTTTCGTTCCAGAATTAAATCTAAACTAAGCCAATGCCGAAGGTCTAAGAATCTTATGTCTCGAGGCCAAACCAAAGCAGAGGAAGACATAAATTCGATTATGGGTACTTAACTTCCCCAACCTCTGATGAAGATGACCTTGTTGCTCACCTTCGAACAATGAACAAAGCAATATTAAAAAATTATATATGATGATAAATCAGTTATTTAATCAAAAATTTACAATATAAATAAAGAAAATAAACAATATATAAATAAAGCTAATATAAATTAAGAAGAAAAATAAAAATATTGTTAACATTAATTTTCTAAATTATATTTATGTATTATTAAATGAAAGATAAAATTACATTTTCCTAAAGGTATTTTATTTTATTTTACTTGCTTTGTTAAGTTTACTCCTTCATAAAGTATGTGAGTTTAATTTGTATAATTTAAATAAAAAATTAATAAAAACTATCTTACATATGTAAATATAGAAAACCAGTTTTGATATAAAATAAACTTCAAGCATTTATTAAATAAATATAATTGTATATTTGATTTTTATATTAATATAATAAAATTTAAAGTTACAAAAATATATTTTCCAAAGTAAAATTATAATAAAAAATCAATCTTTTATTATTTATTCGTTCCTTCACTATTTAAATAAAAAGATTTACTATACCATTATATTTATTTTTAGCAGTATTTTTATAAATAAATAAGTTTTCGACTATAGCTCAGTAAATTATCCAAATGATACAATTGGGCTAAACAGAAAAAAGAGATATATATGTATATATATATGCTAATATATTATTTATATATTATTTATATATTATTTATATGTCATACTGTAAGTTATTATAAATTTAAAAAATTCGAATTCCATTTTCTCATTTCAGTCTAAACTTAAACTCGAAAAGTGGTCCTTATAAATAAAAGGACAAATCTCCTTTAGGGATATTTTTAGCTCCATATACCTTAAGAGTATAACCATTCTAAGAAACCTAAGATTAAAATTCATTTTGTTTCCACATCATAAACTTCCACTCTAAAAAATCGATTTCTAAAACATAAAACTATTCAGCTTCAATTTCTACTTTGGATTTTCCTCAAAAAAGTTATTAATAATATTTCTTATTAAAAACATTAACGCTTGAATTTTAGTTATTTTTTCAATGACATCTTAATTTTAATAAGTTGCTTGATTTCCTTTTATTATTCTAATAGTTGATATATAAGCCATTTATTATTAAGAAACCGAAGGATAAATAGATAATCCATAAAATTAGCAATCTTTATTCATTTTAAAACATAAATATCCCTTCTTTCCTCCTACCTCTCAAAATATATTATCATCAACACTTTTATTTAAAAAAAAATTAATAATATTTGATGAAAATATTCTATTTTACTTTTGTTCAATATCTAAAAGTATTTTATTTTGTTCTGCCTCTTCTGATTCTCAAATACTCAATAAATAAAGTTAAATTAAAGACAATAAATTTTTCTTAGTGATAATCTAAATCATTTTATCTCTCTATTAAATCTTATTTTAAAACTAAAAGATCTAAATTTCTAAGTCATCTAAGTTATGTTTATAATAATGCTCTTCTACTGTTAAAACTTATTCTTTTTCATTTTCTTTTTATTAAATTTCTTAATTTTAAATTTCTTATTTTTATTAGTAGACTATCATTTTATTATTGCCACCTACATTTATAAAAACTCTAAATAAGTTATTCATTTTATTGTCAGAAAACTCTTTTTATATTTTATTTTCTTCTTTCATTATTTTAGTTTCTTTATATGAGGCATGAAGAATTTGCTTATACTAAGCTCAGAATTAAAAGATTTCCTTTTAGTTATAACTTTAAGTAAGTTGTGATTTAAGAAAGCTAATTTTTTATAGAGTTAAGTAATGGTAGTTTTAATATTATTGTAGTTGTTCTGTTTATTATTTAGATTTAAGTGTTATACTCTACTATTTTAGTTAGTTTATTTAAAGATTTAGTTTTTATTAGATTTCTTAAATTTATTGAATCACTTTAGTTTTGTTTGTATTTCATAGTTACATCTAATCTATAGAGTTTTATAAGTTGAGAGAGAGTTGTTTAAAGTTGTATTATAATAGATTTTATTGTTCTTAGTTTCTTTATTTTTGATATAACTGTTCTAAAATACTTTAATCATTATTTAACTAGATGACAGGAGTAAGAGACATTTTATAATCGAAGGGACACATAAACTATTAAATAAAGAAGTAATTTTAGCAACAGTTAAGGCAGATATTTTTTCCACAGTCTAAGAGTTTAGGAAGATTATCGGTTAGATTATAAGATTTAGAGCAAAGAGAGCAATGGAATGGAAGACTTAGTTAAGTTTTTTCCATTTTATAATTTATCAGTTTTAAAACAGTTAAAATGATGATTTGATAATTAAAATAAAAGTATTAAAAATATTTAATAATTAGATGTATTTAAGTTAATAAAAAATTTTAAACTTAGAAATAAATTTATTGGATATGAATAGTTAAATATTTAATACTTAATAATGTTTATATTCTTTTTATTTTCACTGAATTATTAAACAGTTAAATAATTTTTTTATTTTAAGGTTATTATTAATAAAGATATTTTATAAAAAGTGAATAAGACAAATATTATCGCGAATTTTTATTTATTTTCTTTTTATAATTTATTAACAAAAAAATTATTTAAAATTATTTCCTTTTAAATATTTTAAAACTGGTAATTTTTCAGAGATTGAGATTTTTAAATTTACTTTTTATATTATAATATTCTTACTAAAACTCCTCATTTTCTAATTTATTTCTCTCTGTGATCTATCATCTGTTTTACCATTCTTTATTTCTTGTTAATTGGTTCCAAATTTTATTGCATTTTTAGTATATCCTTCCTTGAAAAAATTCAGTATATTTTCCTAAATTAATATATTCTCTTTCTTTCTCTTTAGTATCTATTTTTTTTAATATGCTTTTTTTTCTTTTCTAGATAAATTAGCAAATCACTTAAGGTATTTTTCCCGTCTATATAAATTGTATTTCTTCAAAATTAGTTTAGCATGTTTCTCCAATCATATAAAAATAGAATTTTTTTCTATAAATCCATTTTATCTCCAATTTGCAAGTTGATTTTGCGTTCTTAGTTCCTTTGATGTTGAATTTTGATTATTTTCTTCAATATTTTCAACCAGTCCTATCTACTTCTATTCTAGTTTTAGTTTGACTGATATCATCTTGAGATATATTTCAAAATATGTTTAGTTCTCTTTCTAAGATCATACGTCTTGATTCTATGTCTCTACTATTTCAAGTTTTTCAAATAAGCTACTTATTATGCTTCTTTAGCTTCTTGATCTCTTCCTAAAGGTCCAACACCATTTAATCAGATGGCCATAGCTTACTTGTTACTCAGTAGATAAATCCGAGATTTTCGAGTTAAAGAAATTTTTGACCTATTTCTTAGTTTTCTCATCAGAGGTGAGAGTTTAAATTTAAAAAGCACCACTTTTAATGGATTTTCCTTTTTCCTTGAAATTCTAGAATTATAATTACTTCTACTTATTGGGAGCAAGAAACTTTTCTAATTCTTTGCATCTTTTCCATTTTTAATTTTATATAGTGAAATAATAAATTTAATCTATCTTTATCTTATTTGTTATGATCATAAATATTAAAATTTTAGTTATTATTATATCATTATATTTTATCGTTATCTTTAGAGAATTCGCAATCAATCAAATTCTTTATTGAGAATACTGTATACATTTTTATTAAATGTTCTTAAACGGGTAATTAAAGCCTGTTTGAAAAAGCTTTATCAATTTAATATGTAGATCAACCATTTTCTTGAATTATTCAACTAGTTATAAGTTTTAGTTTTAATTTAAACTCATTTTCACTAATATAAGATCTCAGATCATAGAGTATGTAGCACCTCAATGATTTGCAGCTCTTTTGATAAAGTTTTTTAAGGTTTATAAAGTTGAAATCTTTCCATGTACTATCATTCTCTTAAAGTCTTGTCTTTTATAGAGCGGTAATCGGATTGCTTCTCTAAGAGACTTTAGTAATTGTCATCTTTCATCAAAGCACGTTATATTTGATGCCTCCAGTTCTGTCTCTTTTAGCTCCTGTCAAGATTCTTGATCGGTTTTTCGTCTATAGGATAATTTGTGACACCAGAAGTTAGTAAATCTCAGTTGGAGGAGTGATCCTGCATATTTAAATTATAAGTAAAATGAAGTGAAATAATAAATTGATGAACTATTAAATAATAATTTAAAAATAAATCTACACTTAAAATAAATTAAACTACTTTCCTTAATAACTAACTTTCATTTATATCATTTTAATTATTTCTTGCTCTAAATCTTATAGTCTAATTGACAATCCTCCTAAAAAATATATCCCTTAAATCTAAATAATAAACAGAACAACTACAATAATATTAAAACTACCATTACTTAACTCTATAAAAAATTAACTTTCTTAAATCATAATTTACTTAAAGTTATAACTAACATGCAATATTTTAAATTTTAACTTAGTATAAGCTAATTCTTCATATCTCATATAAAGAAACTAAAATAATGAAAGAAGAAAATAAAATATAAAAAGAGTTTTCTGACAATAAAATGAATAACTTATTTAGAGTTTTTATAAATGTAGGTGGCCAATAGTAAAATGATAGTCTACTAATAAAAATAAGAAAATGAAAAAGAATAAGTTTTAACAATAGAAGAGTATTATTATAAACATAATTAAGAAGATTTGGAAATTTTATAAAATTTAGCTTAATATTAATCATATTTTTTACTTATGATAATAGAATAATTTATTTAGCATATATGTAAATTTATCATAGAGAATTTAAACATTAATCATTATAAAAAAGAATTAAAAATATTAAACTTTAAATGAAATGATAGAGAAAAAACTGAAAGTTACTTACTCATCCTTAAAAAATAATCTAAAATTTTGCTTAAAAATTTAAAAACCTAATAGCAGATTAAACTATTTTAATTACTTTAAGAAAATACCACGAACTTTTTATATTTAAAAAAATAATATAAAGTATAATAAAACATCTTATACTCTTTCTTATGTAATTACCAAATCTGTTCTCAAATATTAACTTTTTTGAGAAATCAGAAAAATTTTTTCATTTAGAATGCACTCTTACTTATCATAAAAATTATAAGATTTTATACTTACACACTTCTCTAGTTATAAATAAACATTCGCTTAATTGATCATAATTAAATTAAATTAATAAGTAAACATCATTTTAATTAATTTCAACTATAAAATTTATTGGAAACTCCTTTCCGATTGCACAACCCGACGCTCTCTTTTTATGGAATAACAGGGATATCCTGTTGTTCTCCAGGCACAGCTGCTAGGGAGATCCATCGCTATGAGCAGCCAGACTTCAAGCCCCTACCAAGAGCGGATAATCTCAAAGACAGCGTTCCCTTCAGAAAATGACTCTGACCAGGGACTTTCTCAGCGACAGGAAAGGAACTTGTTCCTAGTCATAAAACCAGAAAGTTTAGTCACGAAGGTCAATCTCAGCTCCCACCATCTTTTTAATTATCTTTTTATTTTGATTAAATCTTACTTTAATTATCAGAACTATAATCTTTTAATTTACAATTTTTCATTTTAAAAAATATAATTTGACTATTTTTTATTGAATATGGTTGTTTTTATTGTTAAATGAAATAAAAATAATTTTAATTTATTTAATAAATAATATGCAATTATAAAAAATTAAAATTGAAATATTTATTTAACTTTTTTATCTTTATCACATTTTTTAATTTCAACAACTTATTTATTTTATAAAATTTAGCTATTATTAATAAGATTTTCTTCTTATTTATGTATTTTAATTATATTTTCATTCATTATTAATTTAATGTATCTTAATAATTTATATTTCTCATTCTAATTGTGATCATTTTCTATTCTGTATCTATCATTTTCTTATTTTTCGATATTCTTATCTTTTTCAATATCCTATCATATTTAATTTTTTTATAGCTTGCTTTATTTTTTAAGTTGCTATAAACATTTTTTTTTCAAACTCTAAGCTTAAAAATAAAAAAAATAGTGAAAATTTAGATATGAAGTGTAAAAATTAACTGAAGCAATAAAGCAAATAAATAGTGACATCTGTCTATAGAATACAATAATAAAAGTATGGAAGCTTGGAAATATTAGATGTTGAGAATGAAGTTAATATTAAATTTAAATATTCATTAATAATTTTTAAATTAATTTTGAGCAAATTACTTTAAAATTTATGAAGCTTTACTTTTAATTAAAAAAGATTATCTTCTTAAGACTTTTATTTTCAAATAAAATAGAATCATAATAGTTAATAGCAATAGCTTATCTTAGTTTAGAATAAATATTCTTTTTAATATAAAAAGATGTGAAATAATAAATTAAATTAATTTAATCTTAAAATAAAACAAATATTTTTATATTTAATTTTGAATGAGAATATATACTTTGTAAATTATAAAATAATAAAAAATCTTACCATTTAAGTTTAAATAAATGGAAGTTAAATCGAATGTTAAGAGAAATTTATAATTGTTTCTTATGATTAATTAATATTTTTTATAAATATTTTCAAACTGCTGAAACAAACACGAAAGAAATTTGAATTTATAAAGAAAATTAAAAAAATTGATAATATTACAGTAGAATAAATTATATTAGTGTTTATATTTTATTTTTTTATTATTTTTTAATTAAATATAAAAATCAAATAAACTTTCAAAATAAAGCTACTAATAACTATTTATTAATTTTAATTGGATTAAAATCTAATAATTTTACACAAATATCTTAAATATATTTTTATATATAGCATTTAAAAAGTAAACACTAGATTTTAAAAAAAAGTTAGTTAATTATATTAAATTACTTTTTTTAATATTTTAATTGTAAGAAATAATTAATTTTATGTTAAGTTATAAAAATAGTATAATTTAAATAAGTAATTTATCTATATTTAAAATTTATATAAAAGATTAAATAAACAATAATAAAAAAAGGGAATAATCTGTCCATCTCTTAAAGAATTACTTAGAAACTTAAGAAGAAAAGCAGCAAAATAAATAGAGAAAAAGCATCAACAACAAGAGGAATCGAGTTCCTCATCAGAAGGTAAAGTTATGACCGGAACTTCAAAGATAGAAAAACCTTAAAATTAAATTGACCAAAAATTATAAAATAAATACGACCAAATTAAAAAATTTATCTAAAAGTACGAAGAAACAATCTACAATTAAGGGAAAAATCAGAGAATTAATGAAAAATAATGACGACTAAAATAACGAGGTATTAATACTATGCGTCAGTTATCTAAAAAGTTTATAATAGAGAAATAACTTTATGAATAATCACAATCGATAGTTATTTCATAAAAATCATGATTATAGAAAAATTCTTAACTAAATTAATTTATTAAGAAAAATAATAAGAAGAAAAACTGAAAAATTTACAAAATCGAATAGAGAAATTGAAAAAAAAATTTAAGAAGCAAAATCAGAAAAAACCAACCAAAAACTGTTACTACTGCAATTCAGCCTACCATATTTTACTACAATGTTGAATATGAAAACAACTAAGGATAAAAGAAGAACGAAGAATCGGAAGAAGTCTAAATAAATTCTGAATAAACTCTGAATAACGGAAAATGGAATCTTCTAGTAGAAACCTTTATCAAAAATGAAATTATCTATTATTGGTAGTTTACTACATATAAAAAAGATTGTGGCATTCATCCACGTAAAAAAAATGGCAGTAAGTATCTGGTTGAAAGCCAAGGGAAAGCTAAAACTCTCAAAATTTAAGTATATTATTATTATAAGAAAAAATGTATTGAAATAAAAAATTTAATTTTGATTAAGATTAACTTAAAAGTTAGTCTCAAGGAACTAAAATATTTCTTTTAAACCTTAAGTAATAAAAGCAATAAGAATTAGAAAATTAGAACAATAATTACATACTAAGTTGTAATTCTCAGCTATAATTAAACCTTAAAAGCATCTTAAGTCGATGTTACACTTGAGATTTCTTTGATTTTTTTGACTGAATAAATTAATATGCAACATGCTTTTTAACCAGATCTTTAATTTTAAGCATTAATAAAATTAAAAGCAAATCAATGATAAAAAGAGAATATAAAATTAAGTAGAAGAAATTTGGATTTATATCGTAAGAAAGAGATTCATATCTCTTCCAAAGGATATACTCATGAACAAAATTGCTGAATTATTTACAATTACTCCTTAATATTTAACTAATTGATTATTTTTTTTGCATTAATCATTTAACTCTTTAAAGTTTATTTATATAATTTTTTCATAGATTTCATTTTTTTGTTATTAAAAGTCCTTTCAGTAGAAATTTTAAATATTATTGATTCTTCTTCATTTTCATATTTTAATGTTATCCAGCTCAGTTATTTCAAGTATAAATTGTTCGTGCTTTTCATTTGTGTCTATCTCTATTTATAGTAATTTGTGGCTTTAAACTTCTTTCCAATTATTTGCAGTCGAACAATAAAATGTATATAAGTTTGACCTGCTTTTCTTCTTAATTTTATTTTGAAAAATCTACTATTTCCTACTAAATGTTTTAATTTCTTCAGCTTATCATCTCTTTATTACTCTTCGTCCTTTAATATCCATTTAGATTTTAGGTTTGATATTAAAGAACTACTATGAGTATTAGAAAGTTGAAAGTACTCATTTACATTCCTTGGAGTTTTTATCATACTAGTGATCAGGTAAGAGATTCCTCTTTTATATCTTAACTTTAATTAGTAAATTCTTATTTTTCTTGCTTTATTATGAATTCTCAGTTTGCGTTCAGTGAAGTTAACTTAAATACGCTTATTAATAGATTGACTGATACCTAAAAAGATAGTATGATATATAATTATCTAATTAATAGGCTATAAGGAATTGCTAAACTATATCAAACTTGATGATACAGATTTATTTAAATATCAACCAGTATAAATGGAATTTTGGACTAACATTATCAGAACTTAGTATTTTTAAATTAATAATGGTAAATTATTGATTTAATGTAAGAGTTTTGCTTTAAATCTCAAACTATCATTTTTCTGGAATACATCAGTATAATCTCTGAATGTCTCTTTTTCGAAACATAGATATCTTAAAAGCTCTACAACTAATTAAAATTTTATGAAATCTATTGAGAATTAATAAAAATAAAGAAACTATAAAAATAATAATCAATTTATTTGAAATTCTAGATATATCTAAAATATCTTAAATACAAAGTTTAGTAAACAGATATTACTCCTAATTTTCACAGGAGATACTAGCAAGTCTAAAGTATATTTATATTAAAAATGATAATTAAAACAATTATTAAATATAAATAAAATAATTATATTAAGTATCTAGAAATTACTCATTTTTAATATAAAAGTATTTATATTCAACTTATCAAAAATATTTTTATTAAATCTAAAATAGTAAATCAATTATTGATAAAAAATGCTTTATAATTTATAATTAACTGTTTATATCAAAAGATTATTAAAGTCAATTATAAATTATATTTAAATTATATACTTTTGTAACTAAGTTTAAGTAACTATTAATATAGAAATTTCTTTGCAAGCTTTGATGAATATAGAACTAGTTATTATATATATATAAAATGGATATCGGCTGCGGTCGGGAGACCTAGTAGACAAGCTGGTGCAGTGTATACTGCATTGCGAATATTTAGGACTAGATGCCACCACAAGTAAGAGTGGATAAGCTCGGAAGAGACAAACCTAATTTGTCTGAGGGTTCTCGCTATCAATATGAAAGTTTGATTGGCGGGCTTTTTATTTAAGGACTTAATAGTTAATTCTTATTTGGAACTTATTCAAGAAGATTGGAGCATTTGATTCTAGATTCGAGAATAATGTTTAATAAGTAGATTCTCCGATTGGAGAAGCTGACATGACTCATTGGACTTCTATAAATTTAACAAGAAGCATGAGAACATTTTTCATAATAATTAAATATTAATATTGAAAGAGCTGCGCGTCAATGAGGTGCTACACGCTCTATAGTAAAATTTATTTATTTTAATTTATTTATTATTAAAAAAATATAATAATAAATAAAATTATTTTCAATTATTAAAAATAAAAGTATTTTTGGATTAAGATACAGTTAAAATAAGAAATCTATATTAATGAAGAAAATAAAAACTTTATATAAATTATTATTTAAGTTACTCTTATAATTTAAAATTTTTCTGTAATAATCTCATCTATAATAATCTTAAAAGGAAGAAAAATAAACTTCTAAATTATAATATTTATTTAAAGTAGCATTTCCCTTTTTATAAATAGATAATTATAAAAGATAAACTAAAAATATTAAATATTTATAGATTTATTAATTAATATATTTAAAATTATTATACAATAATTGAAAAGATGGTGGGAGCTGAGAATTACCTTCGTGACTAAACTTTCTGGTTTTATGGCTGGGAACAAGTTCCTTTCCTGTCGCTGAGAAAGTCCCTGGTCAGAATCATTTTCTGAAGGGAACGCTGTCTTTGAGATTATCCGCTCTTGGTAGGGGCTTGAAGCCTGGCTGCTCATAGCGATGGGTCTCCCTAACAGCTGTGCCTGGAGAACAACAGGATATCCCCGTTATTCCATAAAAAGAGAGCGTCGGATCTTATAATCGGAAAGGAGTTTCTTATCCCAAAAACTCTTTTAGTTGAAATTAATTAAAATATTTCTATTATATAAAATAGTATATATAAAAGTATTTATTATAAAATCTCTAAAGCCATATTATTTTTGCAGCAATATGAAATAGAAAGATTTTAATCCTTTCAATTTTATAAACTACTTAAAATTTGGTTATAATTTAAAATTAAATGAAAATATAAATAAATTATAATATGTTGATTTTATAATTAATAACTTAAACTTTATTATTTGATTATTATTTTTATTTCATTTTTTAATTTATTTTTATCTATTAAATTTACTAATAACTTTCCATTTTTAATTAATTTATAATTTTTATTCTTTTAGTTTTTGGTTAATATTAGTATTCATCTTATTAAAATTTAAATCAATTAGCATTGTGATTAAGGTAAAATTATCTAATTTAATTATTGATATTTTATAGATTTTATCTCTCTAATTAATTAATAATAAGCTTTATGATAAATAATAATTAAATCTTATAAAATTAATTTTTTTATACTTCATATAATATCTCTAATAGCTTTTATATTAATCCTACCAATATTTCTAAAAGTCTTTTTTTTAAATGAAAAAAACCCGGGAATCTAAACCTTAACGTTTAGTCTTAAAGATTAATCTTAAGTCTCAGTTAACTAAGAAGAACAAAGGATTCAAAAAAGATAAATCTACTCCTGTTAAGGATTGGGAAATACTGAATTTCCTAGCAAACTGAAAAAGCTTGAGGAACCCCATGAGCAAGACATTATTTAGCTTTATTCATTAATTGAGAAAATGAATACCGAAATATAGATCCTAAAGGCGGAAAGCTTGAATCTTCGGCTTCTTTTGTTAGATAGAAAAAAGGAAGATCAAAACTCGGAAAGTAAATTTTAGTTTTAAATTGAAGCCTTAGCTTCCTAATTTGAACTATTTAAAAAAACCTAGAAGCAAATCAATAGAAAATTAAAGAAGAAATTCGATTGTCAATCAAAAAAAAACTAACCTCAATCAGATAAAATGGATAAAAATTTTAATTCAAGCCCTCAATAAAACGTTGTTATTGTTGTCAAAAGGTTGGAAATTTTTGGAGGTAATGTCCGAACTGAAGAAGAGTGCTTGAGCAGCACCATAAAGAATCTGGAACATCGAGGAGACTTTATTGTAACTACTTTGGAGGTATTTACAGAAAGAAGCTGATATTAGATGATCTAAGTGTAACACTAATCAAACAAGATCTTAGTAATTAATAGTAACAGAATTAATAGCTTTAAAAGGACAGCAATGACCTTAGAATTTGTTTAGAGAAGCTGGAGAAAAATTACAAGAAGATGGAAGAACAATTCTATGAACTTATTGAAGAGAAAGAAGAATTATCTCAGTTTGAAATTGATTCAGATGAAGACATGTATAGTTGAGTATTGAATATAAAAACTTTAATTGTCTTTAATTTGAGGAAACATTTCCTCTAATTAAAGATGACCCTAACCCTTATAGTTAAAATTTATTAATTAAAAGTCTTTTTAAGGATTAAATATATATAAAACATTGATTTAAAACTGCTTTAATTACTATTAATGCCTTTATTTTATGTAAATAATAATAATTTCTGAAATAAAATTATTATTTTTAAAAATGTTTTAATAGTAAAAATAAAATGGAAAAATTCAAAAGAGCTATTTTTACCACCTCAAAGAAGCTAGAGAGGAAACTTGAATCCTATCTTGGATAGTTTTTTCCCTCAACCATAACTTTTTTCTTAATCCTAATAACTAGGAGAGGAACAAAAACGAGCTCAGAAGACAACACATGCGAATACTACAACCTCATAAGAGAAACCAAGGAAGGAGATGAAGTTTGTTCTTCACTAGGCGGCTTGGAGTTCAATCCTTCTACCAGATGAGTATGGAATAGCTCATAAAATTAGTTCAGAACCTCCAGGAGGTTAGAAAGCTGTAAAAGTACAATGAAAAATTAAAGGAGAATCTGAACAAGCAAGAAGAATTAAAATCAAGACTCATATCTTAGGAGAGAGATCTAAGAGCTTTCTGGAACATATTTCAGAGTCCGAACAGCTAATCCAAGAATCAAGATTAAAAATGCAGAGAAATTAACGGACAATAAACACAACTAGTAGAACATCAGCAAAAATTTCAAAGGTAAATTGAATCAAGGGATAAGAAATAAGACAATACGGAGGTCGAAGAAATTAAAGTTGACAAAACTTTATATAAGCGAGAAGTTAAATCCTACTAATGTCTATTAATGTGGCTCAAATGAACATTTATGAAGGAAGTGTAGGAAATTCCTAAATTTCAAAAAGAGTTACTGGCAAAAGCTAAGATAACAGAAGGAAAAAAGGAAGATGTATCAACAGCTCAAACTAAGAAGGAGTAGAAAACAGTTATGGATGAACGCTCTTGGAATATATACAAGAAAAAAGGCAACTAGTGATGGAAGAGAAACTAGAGACTATAAGAGCAAGCAAGATAGGATAGTAGGCGGAATACGAACATTTAATTTTAGGCTCCGGAGCAATCTCGAGGA